>LOEQ01002968.1:159965-188285 GCA_001685075.1 Bramus lutescens | reverse complement strand
TGAGGTGCCCTCTCCTCAGCTGCTCAAGGAACAAGCTGGGGCCATTTCCTTGGATTCTTATATCATCCATATAATTCTACTTGTTTGTTCTTTTCTCTATAGCTTCTATAGCAGATATTTTTTTTTCTATTCCATTTAGTAACAGTCAGTCAGTGTTCTTGCTATTTATTTTTAAATGTTGAAATTACTTTCCTTGCTTTGGCAGTTAGTAAAATCCAGTTGTTCTCAATAGCTTTCTGAGAGATGATGATTCCTCCAGGAGGATTTATTGCACAGCTGGATGTATGCTATATATAGCATGGCTCTGCTTTGTTGCTGCATCACCTCTTCCTTGATGATTTTTACAGTTTATAAAAAAATTGGTAGTAGGAAGGAGAAGATGGAATGGCTCTTTCCTTTTCACATGGGGTCCACAAATTGCTATTGCAATTTGATTCAACATAATTGTAAAATTTTTGAAAAATATCATTGTGTTATAGTTAAGAAAAGAATAAACATCTATTTTAGGATAGTTCTAACAAATTTGTATGCAAATAAAGGTCTGTACTTCTTTAATTATATGCCAAATTTCCCATTTTCTTTGCTTTGATTCTCCTTTGCAATCAAATTGATTTCAATCAGTCTTGTATGAGAATCATGTTTTATATATTTTCCCTCATATATCTACTCATATTTTCAGTGCCATTGACTTTATCAATATCCTAGTCATTCTTTAAAGCAGGTGTATGTGGGTGGATAGGGACAGATTTCCTCATTTTACAAAGTACATGGTTGGAACCCATCTGAGGAAAAGACGGGGTAACTGGACAAAAGTATATGTATACTGTGTCTGTCGCTGCTTCCATGGAGTGAGCTCTCGGTTTCTATGAAGGGTCAATAGCTGTTTGTATGATTGGATAAAAATGCGGTATCATCTAGCAATTGTAAATTAGGTGAAATAGAACAAAATATGTTTACTCAACGTCTCCTAGAACTGAGGAACTTTCAAATATTGTACAACAGTCCTCTAGAATGAAAGACTTCCCTCTACATATTTTGTTATGATTAAATTTGTTCTTTGAAAAATTAACAAGTATTTACATTCTCTTTATTTTCAACACCACCTTCTCTTATTTCCTTCCTACCTCTGTAGTGCCCTGTCCTCTTCTGTGCAGGCCATTTTTTTCATATTTGTTTCTTTTTGTTTTGTTTTGTGGACAATAGATTTTAATTAGAATCATTTGAGTGTCAGTGAGGGGAACTCCCCGTTGGGGCCTGGGTAGCTCAATGTTTGGTACCCAATTAAAAACAATAATACCCATCTCTTAAAATCCATCATAGTCAATGAATCAACATGAAGGGTATTTTATGTTTATGATTGATGGCTGACAGCTTGAATCTTATGCAGATCCTTGAATCTTATGTTGTCCCAGTTTAGGCAACTACAGTTGCTTAGGTCATATTTGCAATGACTGTGCCATGCCTGGAAGCTAACCTTTTCACAACCCTTGGCTCTACCTTTACATTCTATTTGTTCTGCTTTTATTTCTTTAATGTTCCACGAGACTTAGAGAAGGTGGTAAAAATGTCCTGTTTAGCACTGACCACTCAGTAATCACGTAGTCTAAGTGCCTTAGCAGCCATGAGTTTCTGCCTTCTGCACTGTTCACTGTCTCACTACTCCAGCAGTGAGATAGTGTGTTAGAGACGAAAGAGGCTCTCATAACCTATTTTTAAAGGATGTAGACATAAGAATCCTTTTATGGCCCCACTCTGGGAGAGAAAGTTGAGAGGTCAGCAAGTAACCTTTTTGCTTCTATACATTTCATTTTCCTTCATCTTAAAACACTCAGGACGCTAAGCCTCATATTTTGTGTAAAGTGGTTTGAATCACATTACAACTCACATTCTGTTTGCTATTTGAAATTTCACTCACAATAAAAATCACTAAGGGGTTTGTTTGTTTTTAACTTCAAATTTGCTTATCATTTTAAGTATTTTTCCTTCTGGCATATATCGCCATACATTAATTACTCCCATCTTGAGTAAAGTATATCTTATCTATTTGGATGGATCATATAAATAGAATACTAAAATTGTAAAGATTCCTCTGTAGGAAAGTGTACAATGCCAGTTGCTTTCCTCTGGATTTTATGCCTGTCCCCTAGAAGGTGTGACAGTGTGAGTAGGAAACAAGATGCACACAGGATCAGTGACATTCATGTGCCTTGGGATTTCAGTTTATCTAGAAAGAGCTAAAACTTTCCTCATGGTAGTTAGAAAGTGGATGGAAGTCTCAGATACTTTGCATCTATATGATGACATCCAATTTCATTCATAGCTTGGGCCTCGTATTTTCCAGGAAAGCTAACAGGCAAAACAAGGATTTTCATGGTATACAGATTATAGAGGTCAACAGAAACAATGTTCATATGGTGGGTCTTAAAATGGGTCATGTAACAAAGGATGTACAAATTTTCTATAACTAACAATATTCATAATGTTAACATTTTACTTCATCTTTTATGGAGCTATTATTTGTTAGAGCATCATTTCAGAATTGGCTTCTCCAAAAAAAAAAAAAGTAGAGCAAAAGAAACACAGAAACACAGGAAAAACAAAACTAAAATGTGACTAGTTGGTTAAGAAGTAGGACAAAGAAAAAATACCCTTGTTAGTTTAAAGAAAAGTACCATTGCATAAATTATGAGATCAAGTTATCCTTTAACAAAAAGATTATAGAAATGTTACATATATGTTATTCTGTTTTTTAAATAATATTGTAAACAATAGATTTGTATTCAAGTGCAAAGTATGCTTGACATCACTTGAGATACACTGCTGTAAGTTTCTAAGGAAAATATGAAGTAATAATTTCAGTACTGTAAGCTCGTGAATTAAATCTACTATTGTTAACACAGGAAATTTCTGTTTCAGGACCTCTTTGCTCTTGATGTGGAGCCCTACAGATACAGTGGTGTAAATATGACAGGGTTCAGAATACTAAATACAGAGAATACACAAGTCTCCTCCATCATTGAAAAGTGGTCTATGGAACGGTTGCAGGCACCCCCAAAACCTGACTCGGGTTTGCTGGATGGATTTATGACGGTATGAATATCTCCTTAAAAATCAGCTTTTGTGTTTTTAAGTGGTATTACATAAATCATTAAATCCCCTGGATGCAAACAGTAGTTTGAAGTTTTGACATAAAAATAATATAAGAGTTATGATTGCCTTTAGCTCTACATTGTTTCTGCTCTAAAGGTGGTATGACATAGGAGAATGGAGGTCATAAATGAGGCATCTTAAGTTTCATGCAATAGCCAATTTTATTCAGCTCTTTAGACAATTTTGTGCTCTGACTGTTAAGAATTGTCATAAGATAATCCTAACAGTCTGTATGAGTTATCAGATATAGGAGGCTAGTGCGTGAATGCGTATGAAGAGTGAAAAAAGGGTGGACGGATGTGAGTTTTAACCAGATATTGTACCTTCTGTAGTAATGGGAGTATAATAGAATGGAAAGATGAAATTAAAGCAATTTCTATTGCTGAAAATAATCCTACAACCTAAGCAGAATCTGAAACATTTAAGCAGTTATGATCTAACAGTAATAAATGTACAAAATAGCCAGTTCCACCCATTGGACTGAATAAAAGAAGTATTCATAAATTGATAAATATCTGAACCATTAATTTTTCTTATACTCTTAGAAAAGCTACCAATAAAATGTGTATCTGTCTGTGTAATGGGAGAAGGTTGGGTAAATTTTGTAATCACAAATTTGTTCTTATGAGAAAATACCATTGCTTACAGCTGGAAAATAATTTCCTATCTTTCCATGGTAAACTGAAAATGAAAATTTAATTCATAGTCCTGTAATGCTTTTAAAACTAACTATTGTTAGCTCAAAGAAATATAATAGAGCATGGATAAAATTTATATAATTGTTGACATCTTGTCGTCCCCTGATTTACTAATTGAGTAAGAAAAGTAAGCAAAGAAGTTAGTGTTTTATTGCCCTTGAGTTGTAAATAAATTCATGCCAAAGGCTTATCTCCTTTGGATATAACACCTGTAGGCGACAATTTAGTGGTGAAAATTTGTAAAGGAAGTGAAGTATACACAGGATCCACAACTGCCTTGTTTATTCTGGGGTCACATAGCAGTAGTTCTTCCTTTACCTCTCAACTATGTGAGGACTATATAACACCATCTCATCGTCCTCACTTTTAAGTAGATTGTTAGTACACAACTAGGTATTGCTAAAACGGGACATGGCCAGTTAATGTTCCCTAGTAATTTCTAAATGTCACTGTTTCAAAATTGCCTCAACTAATTTACATATCTGGGGGGTATAGGTTAATTGTCGTCCTAGTAAGTAGCTGTCCCAAATATTGCACAGTTTCTGATCTTTGTACTCCTTCAGGTGTAATAATAAGCCCATTTTTATGTAGCATATCTTTAGCCTTATCATATATGGAATATTGCTCTTCTTCTTTGGAGGTGAGATCGTTCATATAATGAATAATAGAAGCCCAAGGGAAGGCCTGCCTCACAGGCTCTAAAACTTTTCCCACATTGTATTGACACATAATAGGGGAGTTTTTCTTGCCTTGAGGTGGTATGGTCCTTTGATATCAAATCTGAGGTTATTTATGATTTAGTAAGGGAACAGAAGAGGCAAAATGCTCTTTATCTTCTGAATGAATGTGTTTAGTATAAAAGAAATCTATTAAATACAAAATTATTAAAGGCTAATCTTTAGGAATAGTTTTGGGCATAGGTAAATCAGGCTGTAAAGCTTCCATTGGCCACATGGTGGCATTAACATTCTGTAAGTCAATCAACAATCTCCTTTTACCAGATTTCTTTTGAATTACAAAGGCAGGAGAATTTTGGGGAGAAAAAGAGCGGGTTTTGTGCCCATTCTCCAATCATTCTCTAACTGCTAACTGATGAAGAGCGTGGAGCTTTTCTTTAGAAAGGGGTCATTGAGGTGCCCAGGCGGGCTCACTAGATCTCTTTGTAATTTATACAGGTGGCATGAAAAAACCAATCCATGTCAATCCACATTTATGATTTGTCTTTGTGGGAATATAGGTTCAACAATCCCTTGCAATGCTTCCTCATATGTTCCCTTTTTGATATCCCATTCTTTTCTTAGCCAATGTGCTTGTGAAGAATAACATTAGAAATGAGAATGTTTCACTTCGTTTCCTTTTAGCTCATAGGACCAAAGTTAGGATCAAATTTAACTTTAAAATGGGCTGTTTCAAGGACCATTCTTCTATGGTTATAAGAGACATATTAGCTCCAGAAACAATTAATCCTGTAAAAGTTTTTCCTTTTATTTTTAAATCCAATAATGGTTAACCACTTTTCTTCAGTAAAGTTCTTAAAGCTGCAGCTATATCTTCCTCCCTCACAAAGCATAGCTTTTTTTTAAATGAAGGCACTACATAAGATATTCATAATAATTGTTCAATATTTTCTCCTGCTTTAAATTGTGATCATGACTGTAATTTTCCCTATACTATCTTCACTAATGATTCCAGTGTTAACAATGCTTCCTTTCTGGGATTCAATAAAAGTCAAACTGTTCCAGGAAGTATAGATCCCCAATACCCTGTGTGTAACATTGAGGAGTTGAAGTGGCAATATCTTTAGAGCAATGGATATCAATAGCAGCACTTCTTTGAGTAGCAGCTTACAACGAGAGAATAGATTTACAATCTGAAGCTGGCACAATTTTTTTTTTGTTCTTGGGTTTAAACACTCTAATTTTACAAAAACTGAGTGGGGCCCTCAATCCATTGTCTTGTTGTTGATTTATATTGGTATTGTTGCTAGGCAATGCACTACACCTTCTTAGCATATTTAGATTGGCATTTCTTAGCCAAGTATTTCCCTTTCTTTCCTTTAGGATTTAAGCCAGGAGCTCATTGATTCTGACTATTCATTTGTTGTAAGAACAATTTACATTGTTTCCTTAAGTGGCCAGGTGGGCCACAATTGAAAGATTTTGCTGACATCTGTCTTTGAACAGCATAGGATTCTAAAGCAGCTAATTTTACTCTATGTATTTATGACCCTATATTTCTAACTTCAGAAAGTTCACATTTCCTGTCTCTCTTTCTCACATCTTACTACTTCTTACCAATCTTCATTTGTGTTATCAAAGTCAGGTGTTTTAACAATAACTCTTGAGTTTGTTCCCTTTTTACTTTTTTATCAAAGACATATTTAAGTATCCCCATGAAATCAGCATAAAGTTCAGAGGGACCTTGTATATTATTAATATAAGTATACCACAAGTCAGAAACCACAACAGTTTTCATCCAAGTAGATGTAGCTGCATCCCTAGTGTGGGAGAGCTGCAGGAGGTATGTTATGTAAGGTATGTTAGGTAGTCTAGTGATGCCCATCTACCAGTGCCTGTCAGCACTTCACATGTGACATATCCTGTGTCACCTTAGTCCTCGTTGTTGAACTTTTTCATAGGCTTCATCTGAAAACCACATTTAGCATTAAATAAATTTGAAAAGGCTAGGAACCATTTTAGCAAGGATATGAAAATAATGTGGCATCCACTATACATAATTGCTCCAATCCAAATGATGCTCATAACAACATGAAGCAGTAGGTCTAGAGAAAGCAAAAAGAAGCCTTTTAAAAATCTTTCATTATATACATGTCTAATCCCTGATAGACACTTTGATTTTGTTGAAATTGCACAAGAATTATCAAGTACAGCTCATGAGGCCAGGGAGGATATTTGTAAATGAATTCCTTTTCCCTGCCTTGTCTTGTCTATGTAGTAAACTTGACATTTTCATAGGGCCCCATAAATACTCATTGGAAAGTGGAGGGAGTTCAAGATTTGATTAAATATCATATTTTTCATTCAATTCTTCAGGATCATCTTCAGTCAATGGCAAATATGTATCTAAGGGTGGCTCCAGCAAGGAAGCTAAGGAAGTCATCATGGCATAGTTGTTGGTGGCACTGATTTTACTTTAAATTTTGCCTGACTGAGAAAAATCTTTTTTGCTTTTTTTCTTTTACCAAATTTTAGGTTTGATCATCCAGCTTTTATTCCTTCAGTGATTAGTAATTTATTCCTAATGATTTATATACTTCTTCTGTTCCTTAAGTATCTTGATAACACTCCAAATCAATGCCCAAGTGACCCAAAATTGAATGGAGATCTTTCTCTTGCTTATATACTTTTTCATTATTCTTTGAGACTCTGTCCCACAGTCTTTCATCTAAAATTTGTTCTTTTGCAAGTCAGGAATTATAATAATAAATAATTTGCAAGCAATATAACAGTTGTGATTTTAATACTTGTCTTCCTCCTTTCTTTAAAAAAATGATAGAAAACAACCTTCCTCAAGACCCAGTAATAGCACGATTCTCAATCGTGACGGAAAGACATGTGCTCAACTATGTTCATAGCTGGATTGTTTCTCATAGCCATAATGTGGAAACAACCTAAATGCCCTCGACCAAAGAATGGATAAGAAAATGTGGTACATTTACACAATGGAGTACTACACAGCAGAAAAAAAATGACATCTTGAGTTTTGCAGGAAAATGGATAGAGCTAGAAAACATCCTTTTGAGTGAGGTAACCCAGATTCAGAAAGGCAATAATCACATGTACTCACTCATGAGTAGTTTTTAAATATAAAGCAAAGAAAACCAGCCCACAAATCACAATCCCAGAGAACCTAGACAACAATGAGGACCCTAAGAGAGACATACAACAATCTAGTTTACATGCGAAATAGAAAAAGGCAAGATCCCCTGATTAAATTGGGAGCATGGGGCCCGTGGGAAAGTGTTGTTGGGGAGGGTAGAGGTAGGTAATGGAGCAGAGAAAAATGTAGAGCTCAATAAAAATAATAAAAAAACAGGAAAAAATGATACACATGCTCAACATAAGGCAAACACCTCCCTGTTTTTTCACCCTGTTATCTTTAATCCTCTTTCTTTGATGAGGATGTCCACTCTCTTATTTTATAATTGACTTCAGGATCCAATTTGGGTGCCACTTGTCACCACTCTAGAAGGGATGGGACCTGGGATAATGTAGCCTATAAATTGGTGGACTCATGCAATATGCAACTTTATTTAGTGCCTCAGATAATTTCTATTTTGAGGTTAAGAGGTCACATGAGTAAAGATCTCATGAGTCCAGTCAATAGATATGCTGTCACAAGAACAAGCCACATGTGGCAAAAACATGCTATTCCATTGAGGCATATAAAAGACAGTTTGAACATTGAATTGAATAAGAGCAGCAAGCAATCATACATAATCTGAAGCAAACTCACTCCTATCTGTTACACATGGTTGGTGGTGTGAGAGGGGAGAGACAGAAACACATTCTAAGAACAATTCTGTGTTTTGAAGAACCTGAGGACACAAGACTCTTGTCTTGTTTTCTTGAACTGTTCTCAGAAGCACTCAGAATTCTCCCCACACAACTCCATCTCTAAACCATGTTCCAAAATTAAGAGACACATGTGCAGTCTCATCCAAGTAAGACCAAAGTCATGAGAAAGATCACTAGGGGTTTAATTACTAGCAGCAATACATATGAATGATTGCAAAACATGCAAATACAAGGGAAAGTGTATTGACTTTTAATTTCTCATTAGAGAGGCAGATTTGTTTGGAGACACTTAACCTCTAGAAGGTAGAAAAGGAATGTGGGGAAGAACATACGCTTGCATTCTCTCTTTATGTTGAGTCCCCCCTCCCTCTGTCTGAGCTTCTGAATTTGCAAGTGATATTGTGAGAATGAGCAGAATTGAAATGGTAGAAGTGAAATGAATTGCTAAGAACATATCTCAGCTAACAAAAATTCTATGCATTATATGTGCAGCTTAAATTTTAAAGAAAAAAGGTCCTTAACCAATTCTCATTTTGTAGAGTCTTGAGATTCAAGTGTCATATTAAGAGAACAGGTAAAATTCTTCCAGGTGTTTTATTGGAGTTCCTGATAACTGTAAAGATTAATGAGGCTTGTCATGTAGTATTTTTATGGGGAGCATTATATCATCATAGAATATTTTGGTGGTAGACATGAAGTTTATGATAAGAGGTTTATACCAAGATGAATCCTGGTTATATTTTCACAATCTTCCTGTTGAAAATGGATAAATATTAAGGTACACAACTGTAACCCACATACAGAGGGCCTAGGTCGGTCCCGTGCAGTCTCCCAAGCTGTTGGTATAGAGTCTATGAGTTTTCTTGCTCAGGTCATTAGTTCTCCAAGTCATGATCTTGACCCCCCTACCCCCTTGCTCATACAATCTAGTTTCTCTCTTCAACTGTACTCCTGGAGCTTGTTTGTAGGGCCCCTAGCAGTGGAATAAGGAACTGATCCTGTTGCATGTGACATTTTGGAACCTATTCTCCATTCTGGGATGCCTCAGGCAGCCTTGATGCAGGTGGAGGTGCTTGGTCCTACCTCAGTTTGATATGTTGACTCTCATAAGAGGCCTGGTCCTTTCTGAATGGAGAAAGAGTGGATGAGGAAGGTAGATGGGAATTGGGAAGAGGGCACATGAAGAGAGAAAGAAGGGGAAACTGTGGTTAGAATGTAGAATAAGTGAAAAAAAATTAAAATGATAAATATTTAATGCTTTTTAATTATAACAATATAAAGAAAATACAAAATTTGGGAATGCGAGGATCAAGTGATGTACCTTGAGACTCCTAGGCAAGTATTCCCTTATATCACCAGTACAAAGTATTTTTCTTGTACATTAGTAATTATTAATATAAAATGCATTTGACTTTTTGCAAACACCGCATACTAGATATGGATTAAAATAGCAGTATATCGATGCCTTGTGCAAATACTTTTTCTCTCAAGCATCTTTGTAGTCAGTCATTATGCGTGGAGGAAATGAAAGCAGTAGCCAATTTCCTCCAGAATGAACAGAGCCATGAAAACAAGATACGAATCAGAAGAGTAAAAGAATTATAGTCTGACAGCACAGCATTGGCAAGCCTCCCTCAAGAGACACTAGTGTTTATATGTTTCTTGTTCTTTTTCCCCACGAACCCACAAAAATAGAATTATCAGCAAAGTCCTTAGTCCTTGGAGCAAGGCCTGTCATTACCAGTATCATAGTCATTTGCCGCCTCATACGATCATAATGTTTAGAGTTCTACATTCTTTATGTCAGCACTATAAAAAGAAACAACAAATTGGATTCATACATTTTTTTCTGGATGTGTTAGCATCCTAATTGTCACCCTAGGATAACTGTTAATTATCTAAATGAGTATTAAAAGCAAGACAACTTCTGCAGTTGTAGCTTCTTCCACTGTGAGTAGCAGTCTTATGAATAGTAGGTATAGCCACGTATTATAATCCAGCTGATGTTCTCAGCTTCCTAGACATGAGCTCTTATCACAATGCTGTTTCTATTTCTATTCTCTGTTGAAGGATCACAACTATTCATGATTCTACAAGTGTGGAAGTTCCTCTCTGCAAAATTATCCCTGTCCTTCACTGTATAATCTGCTGACATTTCCTTCAGTGTTCTGTACAGATATATTCTGCTATCAATGAACAATTACCCTTAATGGAAACTTCACTTCGAGTAGTTACTATAGGTTGGAAGTACAAAGATTTACTATGGTTTTATTATTTATTTGTTGACTTTTCAATAATATTGCACAAGAGAACTAAACCAGGTACAAACAGTTCAATTAAATTGTTAATACTCTAAATAAAACCTAGAAAACATTCCCAATAATCCCAGCTTCCTTATGCATACTAATAAAAACATACTCATTGCTCATTCACTTATATAGTCATTGTCAATGGTATATTTTTCTTCTGAACTTTAGTGTAAATTTCAAAACACTCTGCTACCCTATAATAAATTCCAGATGATCTAGTTGCCTTTTTTGAATTAGCTGAATTTTCTAGATACCTTGTAAATATGTTCCCTCATTTATATACTTTACATATAATTTCATATTCAAATTTAACTATGTTTGTTTGTGTTCATACTATTTCCCAATAGACTAAGGGTTCTGCTTTATGGGTGCAGGAATTAAATAATTTCAACTTTGAGGCTCCAGTATTTTGTTCATTTGCAAAAAATTTATTTTTAACTGTTCAAGAGATAGGTGAGTCTCTATAATTTCAAATTCCAGTGGATTCAGAAAATCATTTATTTAGTAACAAGCCAAGAGATTTTAAAATTTCTTTCACTACTTAATTCTCTTAATTCAAAAATAAGTATTTCTTCTATATGACTCATAGCACAAAATTAACTCCAGGAATTAAGGGCCACTCTGCAGTACACTGATCAATTTTTGATAAAGTATGTAGAGACAGAGAAAGAAAAGAAAAACAAAACAAAACAAAAACAAAAACAAAATGAAACAAAACATGAGAGTTTCTTTTTTACTAGAAGTACCTCCTGCCCTTGTTGCTATGTATTTTAATATGATGTAGCTGTCTTTCTTCAATACAATGATAAATATGATTAAAATTCCCAATTAAACTTAGACTGTGCACAAGGATTTTCTGTGGACCAAACTAGTTGACTATTTTTTCATCATTAAAGGTATTTTAAAGAAGTTGGTTAATCTCACATACAAAATCAGACAGACCCAGACACAAGTACACATACCCATATAGAAAAAGAAAGTGTTAAAAGTAGCAATATGATAAATTAGTTATACTTTTCTTGAACAATTTCATATCAGTGTTAGACAAAACACTCGGGATTAAGCAACCAGGTACTTGGAATTTGGTTAGAAAGATAATATGAGTACTAATGTGCAAAACTAATAAAATAGCAGAAGTTGATATCTCACCTCTTAATTGGTACATATTGTCACTGTTGACAGTCCCCCAATTTTGTATTTCTTTTATTTTCTTTCCCTTTCTTCCAAAAATTTATTTTATAGAAATGTATTGTTTTCTCTGATATTAATAACAAGGAACAATGAAGATTAACAAAAATATCACAATAAATTTAATATAAAACTTATTGGCTTTTTATTTGAAATTCATTACCAAGAGGAGCTTCTATTCTACAAAATAAAATAGAAGTCCCCACTTGGCAACAGCAAAGTAGTAAATCTGTAAAGTGGTAACTAAGAGTGCAATAAGTCAATAGAACAATATCTGGTGTCTTAGGCAGGGTTTCTATTGCTACAATGAAACACCATGACTAAAAGGCAAGTTGGGGAGGAAAGGTCTTATTTGACTAACATTTCCACATCAGTGTCAAGAAGTCAGGACAGAAATTCAAACAGAGCAGGAACTTATACCAGGGCAAGAGAGACTTGCTGTTTCCTGGCTTGCTCCCTGTGTTTGCTCGGTCTGCTTTCTTATAGAACCCAGGATCACCAACCCATGGACACTATCAAAAAATGGACTGTGGCCTCCCTCATCAATTACTAATTAAGAAAATATACTGCATCAAGATCTTATGGAGGCATTTTCTCAATTGAGGTTCCCTCCTTTCAGTTAACTCTAGTTTGTGTGTCAATTTGACATAAGACCAGCCAGCGCATTGGGCTACTTAAGAATACTTATGGTAAAAGAAGAGAATTGTCTTCATTCCAATTATTCAGACAGACCGCAATATGATGCGTTCAGGAAGTAAAGCTTTTGTGTTTACTTTTCTTTCTTATTCTTCTTTTTTATTTTGTTACTTTTAACTGTTGCTTGTGTTTTTAAAACACAAACAAATGAAAAAATAAAAGCAACCATGTATTTTTGTGACTACATCTACCTCCTTAAATATTGGGTACAATTATAATTATATAAGTGACTCCATTTTGGTTGGCTTGAGTACAGTGGTCTACTGGAAGGTCTCATTTCAAATGACCTCATGAACTTTACTACAGTAAGTGTCTATTAGATATTTTCTCTAATTTCTTAGTCTTTTGTCAGAAACATAATATTTTAGAGATTTATTACCATAAATTTTATAACTGTTGGTTTTATTCTTGTCACTATGACAAGAAAGGGATCTTGAAGTCAACAACACAGTCAAACATTACAGAAAATTCATATGAAATTTTATGATGTCTAACATTCTTTCATTATTGTTATATATAGTGGATTTAGTGAATTTTATTAAAGACATGAAATATGTAGCTTGACAAACAGAGCAGCAATATGTCCTTTTTTAAACAACATATTGATATCACACATAGAACAAGTTACAAGTTAAGTCTGATTATGAAAAATTGAGATCACCTAAAAACCTACTTTTTCATTAATATTGATTATTCCATCTATTATTTATTGTTATTATTTATTGCCTTTGTTCATTGGGAGATTAGATAATCATGATTTATCTAAAGATAACAAGAGATGGATTTTCTGTTATAAGTGAATATTACTTACCTAAAAACTAAGTGTTGCAATGATTCACTGTTGCATTTATCATGTTGCTTTATTAAGAGCAATTTTAAAACTTCAAAAAGAATTTAACTTGTAAATAGGAAAGCTTAATCAATACAATGTTCTATTCTACCATGAAGAGCAAAATTTATCTTCAAAGTATTGATATAAGATTCTGTAATCCAGACTGGCAATGATAAATACATCCTGCTTACAATGTTCTTTAACATTTTCAGTTCTTTGTCTATTTAAAAGTACAAGGGGAAAAGAGAAGCTGTCTTTCCAATCCATTGTTGGGGTCCTTGACTGAGATCTTATTAATAGAGTGATTTAAAAAACCCAACAAAACAGTTTATCAATGAGCACATATTAGAGAAGTCAGTGATGAGTGGATTCATCAAACGATTAGTGAATATGCGGCTTGTATATAAAAACAGTAACTTGTAGAAAAGAACAGGAAGAGAGGATTTCATTTTACAGAATGTGAAGTTAGAGCAGTAAACTATGAGGAGGTAAATATATGGGCAACTATGGACAGGTGAGAAGAAGATACTAAGCTTGTTATATAGGTTCTTTATTGTGGTTTATAGTTTACTTACAATATTCTTCAATTTTTTTCCATATAACTTAAAATCACAATGAGTTAATAAATCAATATGGTAATATTGTTTCCAAATCTCATTATGTTTTTAATTGGGATGATTTAATCTCTTGAAATTCACTTATCAAATAGAAGATATATGTTTTGTGATTGATTTAAATAAAAATAAATAAGTTTTCAACCTGTGAAATATTGAAAATTTAATTGGTTTTTGTAATTATCTTATTATTGCTTCCCTTTATCCAGCATTTATTTTTGATTTTGATTCAATGCTATATTGTTCATCAATTTGTTCTTTTTTCTGTATGCAATTACACTGATGTTTGTGTGTATATATTTTATTGGACTGTCAATTGACAGAATTCTTATCAAGATTTCAAACATAATGTGCATCAAGTTTGAATCTAGTACTCTTAAAACCTAGTTCAACTATAATAATTTGAAGTTACTATTAGAATGATAGAACTGGGTCTACTTTTAAGTTTGTGAGGAGGAATGTTACATTTAGTTTTCTCAGTGTTAGGTTACTTCTTATTGAACACAAGGTTAAAGCATAGAGTTTCATTCAGGTTGTCTGAGTCTATTGTATCACTAAAACCTATATCCTACTTTTATCTTAGAGCAAGAGATCTGTAATCAGAGTCTGGCCACATAAACCAAGTTCTGCCATTATATTCTCACTAAACTGTCACTAACGTCTTAAGATTGCAAAGGCCCAGTCAGTTCATCTTGTCAATTGAAATGTGATACCTGAATCATATTGTAAATCTTATGATCAAGTATAACATATACAGCTCAAAGATGATATCTAGCACATAGTGACTTCTCCATAAATGTCGTCCTTTTATTACAAGAAAAATGCCGTTCCTGCTCATCAGTATTCCTGCTAGAATGAGCTTCAGTTTTCTCAGTCATGATACTCTATTTGTATAATATTGGAAATGAACATGAATGTAAATGCATAGATTTACCTCAAAACATATTAAGCCATACATAGTTGTATAGTTTAATGCTCCAGAAATAAATGAGTTAAATAAACATGAATTATAGATAGAGTTAGCACCAAATCATTTTGTTTTTTCCTGATAATGCTATCTAATAGGTGTATTTATATCAGAAGCCTATTTTTTTAAAGTATAGTCTGCATTTTTGTGACATAAAGGTTTAAGAAATGAAGAAGATCCTACTTTGATGCTTTAATTTCCAAACTGTGCTCAGACCAATACTCTTTAAATCCACATTAATAAATCAAAAGAATATTTCAGACAAAATGAAATGAGGAGTTTAAGGGTGAATTTGCCTAAGGGATATTAGGAATTCTTTTGCTTTATTATGCAGAGAGGAAATATTATGTTGATCTTTCATTTGCCTTTCTAAAAGAACTCATAAATATTTTATTCATTAATCTTCGGAATACCCTGTGACCAAATTGAACCAGGAGAGAAAAGTAAGGTTTTTTTTTTAAACAGGCCCAGATATTGAAATGGTATGAAGTCATCCTTTATAAAAAAAAAAATTTCTGTGAACTGTTATTTAGCCACTCTTTCTGTCAATAATTATTGAACACTGTATGCAATAGTTGATAGCAGATTATGTGGAGAATGAAAAAATAACACACACATATGCACTCATGCACACATACAAACACACACACATGGAGAATTAGCAGTTCAAAATGTGACACATTAGCTATAATTAATTTTTTAAATCACATACAAACAGTGATTTTATAAGAATCCACCCATTTTTGTGTGTAGATTCCAGATGAGTTTCATTTAATGTCACAGCTTGAGTCTAAGGAATGCCAAAATAGGAAGAAAACATTTGTCTTCCTCTGTAGTTCTCTTGCTGGTTAAAAGCCCACCTCCCCATGGTGAATTCAAGAAATTCGGAAACGGAATCCCATTGATCAGGCCATACTAAGGGGCCATGCCGCTGAACTCTGAAGTATGCTAATAATCAAAAATTTTATAAATAATACCAGATTTGGACAAATGTAGAAAACACAGTTAAAAGCCTATATCCCAACTTTTCTACTGAAAATATATCAAGATGTTCCATAGCCGGTTCTGGAATTGTTTAATCACATGACTTCTGGGAGGAGCATTAGCTACCTGTGCAGAGTGACAAAAGTCCTAAGAAAAGGATATAGTTTTAAGAAGAGTGAAATATGTTGCTGGAAAGTAGGGAAGTGAATGTTCAATCGACACATAGGACATATTCTGGGTAGATGGACAGTAAGTATTGAGTGAGTTTTGCCATCATTATCCTGCCACATAGAAAAGGGCAGAGAGTTAACATATGGGGCCTTTGTTTTCTCTAAGTGAAAAAGAGAGTGAATGTTAATAGAAGTAGGCTGTCTTAGGAAGCTACATTGCTTTGGCCTCATAAGCTAATGAACTAAATGTAGGAATTCAGAGAAGGAAAAGTACAATATCTCATTAAAGAACTAGTTGTTCCTTCTGCCTATTTCCTTAGCATGACTTAAGTTGAAGCAGATTTCCTAGGTTTGAATCGTTGACAGATTCAATGTTTTGACCCAACTGGATTGTAAGGTCTAATCAGTGCAGAGATTCTGTTCTCTTTACCAGGATTTTTTTTCCTCTATTCTAACACCAATAAAAACCAAAAGAAAAATAAAAGAATCAATTGCTAACATATATTTAAAGTATATGAAACTCATATAGAATGAAAGGAATTATTATATCATCTGTGCATGAGTGTTTTTATATGTAATTATTCTAAAATTATATTACCTTAGTCCTTTTGTTTAATTTTCTACAGAAACTCAGAGGAAACATGCTTTGCCATTGAAGGAATGAAAATTTTCTCGAAAAACTAGGTGACTAAGCTTGTGTTATCCTCCCAGCTAAATAACTGGGCCTTGCAAAATTTAAGCATTTGAGTATTTAAGCTGATAGCCATGGTAGTGACTGGATGGTAGAGTTCAAACTTATGCTTCTGACTCTTGCCAAGCCTCTTATCATGTAGCTTCAGGTTTTGGCATGGCTTTAGTATGCCACACAATCATTTGTTCTTTCTTTGTCATGGAAGGCAGAGAATTTTTATATGTTCAGTTCTTCTGTCATAGGAGCTTGACTAAAATGGTGAATTATATAATGGTTGCTGCGTTTTGGAAAGACTGTTCTGACAGGGTCAGTCCAGGAAAGCTTATCTTAGTTGCTGGGGTTTATATCACAAGAAGCAAAAGTTCATATAAACACTAACATACACCGCCACTATGAGATATATTTGCTCTTGTGTTGAAGTGGTCAGAATGGCATTAACTATGTTATTGATAAGAAAAAAAAGGCCTACTGATGGATCCTAATTATTAACTCTGTCCAGGAAGAGGACACTGAAAATACCTTCTTTTTTTAAATTGATTTTTTGGGGCTATACATTTTTTGTGCTCCCCTCCATTCCTCTCCCTATCCCTTCAGCTCTCTTCTATAGTCTCCATGCTCCCAGTTTATTCAGAAGTTCTTTTCTTTTTCTACTTCCTATGTAGATTAGATCCATGTATGTCTCCCTTAGGGTCCTCTTGGTGGCCTAGGTTCGTTCTCTGTCATTGTGAATTGTAGTCTGGTTTTCTTTGATTTATGTCTAAAAGCCACTAATGAATGAGTATATGAGATATTTGTCTTTCTGTGTCTGGATTACCTTACTCAATATGATGTTTTCTAGCTCCATCCATTTGTCTGCAAATTTCAAGATGTAGTTATTTTTTCTCTGCTGTGTAGTACTCCATTATGTAAATGTGCTACATTTTCCTTATCAATTTGTCGATAGAAAGGTACTTAGGTTGTTTCCAGGTTTCGGTTGTGACAAACAATGCTGCTATGAACATAGTTAAGCACATGTCCTAGAGGTATGGATGAGCATCCTTTGGGTATATGCATGAAAGTCGTATTGCTGGGTCTTGAGGAAGGTTGTTTCCTAGTTTTCTGAGAAGTCACCATGCTGATATCCAAAAAGGCTGTACCAGCTTTCACTCCCACCAACAATGCAGTGTTTCCATTACCCCACAACATCTCCAGCATAAGTTGTCATCAGTGTTTTTAATCTTGGCTATTTTTACACGTGTAAAATGGAATGGAATCTCAGTTATTTTGATTTGCATTTCTCTGATGACTAAAGATGTTGAACATTTCCTTAAGTGTCTTTCAGCCATTTAGATTCTGCTGTTAAGAGCTCTCTGTTTAGGTCTGTAACCCATTTATTTTTATTGGATTATTTGTTGGTTTGATGACAAATTTCTTGAGTTCTTTGTATATTTTGAAGATAAGTCCTTTGTCTGATGTGGGGCTGGTGAAAATTTTTTCCTATTCTCTAAGCTACCATTTTGTCTTGCCAACCATGTCCTTTACTTTACAGAAGCTTTTCAGTTTCAGGAGGTTCCATTTATTAATTGTTTATCTCAGTTTCTGTGTTACCTGTGATAAAGGGTTATATTTAGGAAGTGGTCTCCTGTGCCAATGTATTCAAGTGTACTTTCCAATTTTTCTTCTGTGAGGTTCAGTATGGTTGGCTTTATGTTGTGGTCTTTGATTCATTTGGACTTGAGTTTTATGCATGGTGATAGATATGAATCTATTTTCATTCTTCTACATATTGATATCCAGTTATGCTAGCACCATTTGTTGCATATGTTTTTCCATATTACATTTTTTTGCTTCTTTGTCAAAAACCAGGTGTTCGTAGATGTGTGGATTGATATCTGGGTCTTCCATTTCATTCCATTGGTACTTCTGTCTGTTTTGATGCCAACACCAGGCTGTTTTCAGTACTGTATCTCTGTAGTAGAGTTTTAATTCAGAGGTTGTGATGCCTCCAGATGTTCTTTTATTGTACAGGATTGTTTTGACTCTCCTAGGTTTTTTGCCTTTCTATATGAAGTCAAGTACTGTTCTTTTGAGGTCTATGGAGAATTTTACTGGAATTTTGCTTGGCATTGCATTGAATCTGTAGATTGCTTTTGGGAAGATTGCCATTTTTACTAAGTTAATTCTGCCTACCCAAGAACGTGGGAGATCTTTCTACTTTCTGTTGTCTTCTTAAATTTCTTTCTTCAGAGATTTAAAGTTCTTGTCATACAAGTCTTCCACTTGTTTGGTTAGAGCTACTCTGAGATAGAAAATGCCTTTTTGGGGAGAACAAGAAAGCATCAGAGAATCTCGTGATATTGCAAGTGCAGACTAGGAGAGCCTTGCTTCACGGAGAGCTTTTACTACTTGTGGGCCTTTGGATACTGATGTGACTTTCTGTTATCTCATCAGTTAAATGGGTCCAAAATTATAATTCAAAGTGTGATTGTGAAGAAGAAATATGACTATATTTATGCTAATATTTTGGGATAGTAGTTTTGCATTTATGAAAAGTCTTTCTACCCTAGCATCTTGAGTTTCTGTCAAGAGCCACAGAACTCTATGACCTTTACTATGTCATTATAATATTAGGTATATTTCAGGAGTGTTTAACCTTAGACATCAAAATAAAATACATATACAATAACTAAACCTGTAGAAAATAAAAGCAGAACCCTTGCTCACAGATGTAGCTCAGACTCACCCAGTTTTCCAGTCTTAAGAGTATCTCACTTTACATACATAGAGATTCACTCTTGTGGTCCCAGACTTCTTGTCAATACAGTCTTCTGGCTGTTAGGTAGCCTATGTAATCCCTGATACATTATATGTTCACTGAAGGGTGGTTCTGATTACCTGCAATCTTGATAACACAATCAGTACAGATTCAAACATTGGAAACGTTAAAAGGGTCAAACCGGCCTTTAATATACTCCTTAACTTGGTTTCTGCCTACAGATGTCCTGAACACTGATGAGAAGCTTGATGTGATACTTCACACAATGATCCGTATGTTTTTTTTTTTAAGCTAATTGTAAACCAGGTTGAAAAGAAATGAGTCAGGTCCTTACACTCATAGGCCCTACTTTATGAGAAAGTCAGTATTTGGTGAGTTATGAATAAATGCAGCAGACATAAAATTTGTGAAATATTCTTCTTAAAATTTCCTGATACATGAACTTACTACCCTTACAATTACATACTCTCTGAGTCAAGTTACTTCTTAGAAAAAGATCATACATACTTTGTATTTTCCTGACCTAGAATATAGAAAAATGTCAGAGAGCTCCTATATGATATATCTTAGAAAACTCATGATTTATTATGTGAGCTGTGAACATTTTTATTGTAAGCAAACTTTTCTATAATTTTACATCTCTTTTTTTCAGTTCAAGGAAGTTACCACCTCTTGAATCACATACTTCAAAACCTTTCTTTCTTTGCATTCATAGGAATGATGCCAAGATGCAGTATGAATAAAAGGGAAAAATGTTTGAAATGAATCATTCCTTTTCCTTTGTGTCCACATCCATATTTGCTGCTATGTCTTCTTGCTCATGTCTGGTCTCATCTTGAGAATCACCGATCCTCAGGCATTCTGTTTGAGCCATCTTGTTGTCATCTATTTTGCTATCTTACAGGCTTCCTCTTTGTGTTTATTGACTAGGGTTCTTTTTTCTACTGAAGAACTGGGAAGGAGAGAGCTCAAAAGACTTACTCACCACAGAAACCCAGAACTAAATCACATAATTGTTTAGCTAATGTTTCAGTTTTATTACATGGAATTTCTAGAGATTTTGTCTACTTCTTTGTTTTTTTTTTTAAAATAAGTGTGTGAAAGTACATATGAGTAAAATGTTGTTAATCTTCATTATGTCTTAGTAACTGTTACTGATAGAAATGTGGCATTGACTTATGTGGTCAAAATAGTGATCCAGAGAAAAATAGAGTACCTAAAAAAAATGTTGTTTGATTGTCAAAGACTGCTCCAACAAAGTCAGCCAGAGTACCAAGAGTGGGGTGCTGAGGCTGAAGGAATGTTAGATTGAGAGAAATTGAGACAGAAAACACAGGATGGATTTGGGAGGTTTGTTGGTCACGCCGAATTTATTTCTTAGCTAGCATAAATACTTATTATAATCAAAAAGCCAATTAAAGAACAGAATAATTAATTAACCACCTCCCTGCACTGTTTTTGAGAGTAAGAATCAAGTAGCCTCATCTATCCAGTGAATCCTGTTAGCAGCAAACAGTTTTTTATTTCTTTAACTGCAGGTGCCTTTGACTGGCATTCAACAGCTTGTGTCTTAATAGAGGATGTGTTCTTGGTCGTGGGCAACATACTATTTCTCATGGGATTAAAAAGAATTTTTGCACAGCTCTCAAGGATACTGGATAAGGCAAAGCAGGCAAGCTTGAGGTGAAATGACTGTTAAGCCAGATTGTACTCCAGATGGAAACTGAGTTACTTGTGGGTTACCACACTCTAGGGGAGGTGAAGGTCCTGGGGAAAGCACTTTATAAATATTTGTTTTCATTAGCTGTTGTTTGTTTGTTTGTTTGGTTGGTTGGTTGGTTGGTTGGTTTTGGAGACGGAGTGTCAAGTAGTGAAGGCTGATCCCAAATGTCATACCTTGAACTCCTGATCTCCCTGTGCTGTGGTCACAGTGTTATATCAGCGTATCCCACTTTAAAAATGCTTTACCTAAATGTACTTTGTTTCTTAGCCTTGGGTTTGTCATTGCATAGAGCTCGTATTTCACTGGTTTTCTTTTTAGGCTTTGGTGTCCACTGCCCCGATGTTCAAGGTCAGTGGCTAGAACCATACCAATGTCGTTTATGAAAATTTCCAAAGTGTGTCTTACCCCCTGATGCGTGTTAGATTCTTCAGTTTTCTCTGGAGTTACATAATTCACAAGGCAAAGGCATGCCTTGCTATGTTTATTTTTATAATCATACCTACAAACACAGTTAATATTTACTATTTTAAAGAATGACAGATTGAAAATTTTCAGAATGTAAACTCTGAGTATTTATAATAATTTAACAAAACAGTTTTTTCAAAACATATCCAATATAATCATGGAATTCACTCACTATATAGTAAATCCTTTGCCAAAGATAGAAAAATTCCTATAAAATATTTAAAAACCATCCCAAACTTATGGTGTGTCCATCTGTGTTTTGAATTTGTTTCCACAATTTAAGATAAAAAAAATCATAATTTTAATATGAAATCTGAAGAGTAACATTCACGACCATATGCTTATGTGTGTCTTTCCTTATTGTGTATTCATAATATTAATAAAGTGCATGATGCAATAATTTGCATTAAAAGAGATGGTTGTGTTTAAATAACCCTATCCTTACCTATTTTCTGTTTCTCCAGGGGAACAAATGATCATTTTTCTGAAGTAGGGGATCAAATAAAGTTTTGTTTATGCTTTGATGATAATTTATCAATATATGCTATTGACTTAATGCAAATTTATAAAAAATGAAAGTACATTTAAGTATTCCAAAGGAAGCAGCATGTTTTGGGTTTCAAAGCTAATTCATGATAGCTTCTTTTTTATACAAAGAGAAGAACACAAAGCTTCATAAGTATGGAAGGATAGTTGGATCTGGAAGGACTTGGCAGATAGGGGAATGCAATTGAAATATATTGTAGGACATTATTAAAATACTAATTCTTAAAAAGAAGTTGATTATGGAAGAAAAACGCAGCAGAGAATTCTCACAATTTGATCATAAAAAATCATGACTGAAAACTTAATTGCATTTCATTTACTCTGTACTTACCAATTAGTAACCATCAGACAAAGCATTAAAATTGAAACTTTTCTCTCAAAAATATTAGAATATAGCATCTAAGAAGAGTGCTTTTCATAGTTGTTTCCTTAATACTTCTTTTGCAATTAATACTAAAATTATATTTATCTTATGTTTCAAATTTATTTTAATTTCAAAACAATGAGCACAAATGACCTTAGTTTGATCAATTTATCTCCAGAAGACTAAGCAAATTTGTAGCTATACAAAAACTAGAATCTAGAAATTTTATTAAAATGAAATGAATGCAATCATACCTCAAAGTGGAAACGCCACTGATTTAAAATATCACTATATGCTTGCTGATATTTTCTCATATTTAATCACCTACTAAATTAGGAAAGTAATTAAAACACTTATATATATACATATATATACATACATATATATATATATATTATTTACTTACCAACCTAGGCCAAAGTAAAACCAACTTTCTCATAAAATATATAGTATCTACTTTGTTGTCTGTACATTCCAGATTGAAAAGCCCAACAATTTTTTTTCCCAAAGAGTGAGTTCCTTTGATTTACATCTTATTTTCTATGGTTGGACATCGTAGCTGCTAGTGAGATTTGAAACTATTCACATGGTTCATGGAAGTGACATAATGTCTCATCCCCAGGAAGGTACGCAACAGTCTCATATTAAGGCAATGTTATTAACTGTCTGATTATTTTTACTTAACTAGGTCTTCAGCAGCACACTGGAATTTGTTTAAAGTTCCCACTTGATTTTAGACAGAGGACAGTTATGTGTTTCTAAATACACAATGTTTAAATATGCACAAACTTATAATTACAACTTGACCTCAAATATTGAAATGGTTCTATATATAAAACAGTTCTTCAAATAACTAGCCCTTTCTACTTCAGTATTTGTTGGGTTCCAAGGCAAAGTGCATAGCACTGAAATACTTGATAAAATTCAGAGAACAAAAAATAAAAACAGTCTTCCTATTTTCCCTTTATATGCTGGAAATTTATCAAAAGGTTAAAGGATAAGGGAGGGACTGAAGACATTCCTTCTTCCTCTTCTAAGTGCAGGAAGACAGAACTGTGGACAAAAGTCAAAGCAGCTGTCTTTCAGGTTATGACAACAGTGTATGTTAAAAAGAAAAATATACCATTAATCCACTAAAAGGCATGATGTCTGTCATCATTACTGATTTGTATACATGAAAAACCCTCCTGACCTTTTCTTCTCTAAGTTTTATAACTACTGTGAATGCAGCTTCCTTAAAAGCCTGATTAAATGATAATTTTGCTTTTTGACAATGCTATTTTCTAATTTCCTCCTGATGGTGGGTTTATAGAGAATCAAGGGATTCTTTGGTTGCAAATATATAAGTATGCCTCTTCTCAAGCCTATTTGATTAAATAAATGAAGTTCTTCTAAGTATTTTGATTTTTGCCAAAGGAAAGGGAAGAAAGGTCTTTGTTTTCTTCCCTAAGGTTGTTGTAAGATGCTGAAAATCAGGTTCTTCTCCATGAGGTTGCTGTGGCATCTCCATATCTGTCTCTCCTCAGTCTGACTCTGTACAACCATCGACTTTCTGGCTAACATCTTCACTAGTATAAAACTATCCTTTTGACAAGCAGTATTCAAATTTTTCCTTTTATGATCATGGTTAAAGGAAAATAGCATTGTAATGATGAATTTGACTTTCTAAACCTTGTCTTTTAAAATATTTATCTGTTGTCAAACCTACACAGAGAACTAAGGAATGCTGAAGGTAGTTGAAATAGTCTTCTCGCATGCGAACGCCATGCAGCAACAATTAATTTTCAAAAGGTGAATTGAAAACAGGTTATGACAGAAGAAAGAAAAGTGGAGGAAGAACTTAAGTAATTATATTTTATTTTCAGAAATAAAAGAGGAAAAAGAAAACAGTTCTCTCTCTGAAACAAAGCCAAGGACTTACCTCTTTATTGTCTCTTCATCATTTGCAGTAGGAAATTCGAGATGAAACAAATGTCCAGTAGATAATGATAGAACCAAGGGATTCTTTGGTTGCAAATACATAAGTATGCCTATTCTCAAGCCTATTTAATTAAATAAAGGAAGTTCTTCTAAGTATTTTGATTTTTGCCAAAGGAAAGGGAAGAAAGGGCTTTGTTTTCATAAGGTTGGCTTAAATTTGTTTTCTTTATATTAAAATAAAATAAACCTAGAAACGTTTACCCTTCAAATGAGAATTGCATCTTTAAATATGAATTTCTTCTTAGAAAAACATATATTTTTCCTTCTTTATATTAGTGAGATACAAAAAAAAATTAAACATGTTACAGTCATGTTCTCATCTGATGTTTTCGGGGCTGTTGGAATGAAGGTTCATTGCAAGAGACTTTGCCTAGAACGGGTAAAACAATGTAGCATTGTCTACACACAGATAATTTGGAACAAATGGAAAATTGTTCAACTGTCCTAATAGTAGAAAAGCCAAGAAAATTAAAATGTGAATCATACTTTCAAAATTAAAATTAAAATGAATTAACTCATGAAGTTTTAGAGTGATTGAAAATAATTTACATGAGGTTCTTGTGAATTGTATATGATTGGTCATTAATAAGCAGGAATGAATTGCTGCTTTGTGCTTTGATTCACATGGTTCATCAGCAATCATATTTGTGTTCTAGCACTCTTTCTTGCTCCTACCTCCA
This sequence comes from Bramus lutescens, assembly GCA_001685075.1. NCBI lineage: Eukaryota > Metazoa > Chordata > Mammalia > Rodentia > Cricetidae > Bramus > Bramus lutescens. Next base: position 162,935 of record LOEQ01002968.1, on the reverse strand, counting down.
ACATCTCTCTATTTAAGAAGATTGTTCAATAAGCATTTGAGAGCTTAAATATAAAAATACTTAAATTTTTATTCTTGGTTATCCTATAAAAATCCATTTGATGCTCACTTTTGATTATTTTTAATTTTTTATATTTTTAAATTAAAATTACATAATTTCCCCCTTCATCCAACTTTTCTTATCTTGCTTCCCCCCCACCTCTCTCTCTCTCTCTCTCTCTCTCTCTCTCTCTCTTCCACTTACCATCTCTCCAGTCCCCATACTTTCTCTTGAACTCACAGCTTGTCATTTTTAATTGTTGGTATATGATTTCAGGACTGACAATTTTGCATTGGAAATTCTTTGGAGAAGACACATTCTCCCAACTCTCAATATTTATTTGTTGCATGGAGTTCTTTGTCTATGTTTGAGATTCTGTAAGATACTCCATTTATGCTTGTTTTCTTTTCAATTATCATTTGGACTTTTTTCCAGAGTCCTTTTCATAAATTATCACACAAATTTGTGCCATTGTTTTTGAGTTAACACTTGTTCACATGCTTATATTATTACCAAAAGTCAAATTTCACATCTAATATTTCCCATTGTAATTCTTTTTCTCTGTGACTTTTGGTGTTTATATTCACTGTGGTTCACTTCTGCACTTAAAACTCTTAGAGATGTTTGTTTCTAATTTTCAATAAGAAAAACTTATTTGAAAATAATCTTATTTAGAGTAAATGCTGTTTGACATAAGAGTATACTCCTGTAATTAGCAGGAAGATAGTAACAAATTCGAGGTTGATTCAATTTAATTTAATGAAACCTGTACTTACACAAAAATCTATCTAAAGTAAAAACTCAAATAAATTATTATGATATTAAATATGGTAAAATCATCTGAAGTGTTTCCCAAGATTAAGTGCCAATTGCTCTCTAAAAAAAGCAACAACACAATATATGAAGCATAAAAGTTAAAGTTTACACTAAGACAAAGGTTGAATGAGTGGCTACAATATTTACTATAAATACATATTTTGAACCTTATATTAGGTTACAGGATGAGAAAATATTTAAAAAAATGAATTTAGACAACAATAATAATTAAGAAAATCTGGTTTTAGTTTCCTGAAATTCTTAAATGTTTTATAAACATTTGAAAATTCTATCTCATCTTTTCATTATCTTGAAAACATGAATATTTTGTACATTTTTGCAGTTTTGGAAAGAATTTGATTTATAAATATAAAATAATTGGGTGTATGTATTTCAAGGTGGCCTAGATCAGACTAAATAAATGTCACTAGGGTTGCCAAATGCTTGTCAAGAAGGAATATGTGATTGGAAGAAACGTTATAGAAACTGGTTTGATATGAAGGAGGCCCCCACAAAAGGCTTGAGTCTCAATTGAGAACTGGAGGCAGAAGCCCTCATTCAAAGAATGGGTGTGGCAGACTAGTGCAGGTCCTATGATGCATAATACACAAAAACTTAGAAAACCACCAGTGGATTAGTTGGTTTTATGTCTATTATGATCTTACCTATTAAATTGGTGCCTTTAATTAATTTAAGACTATAACACAATCTTAACAATTGTCCATAATATTATAAAGTTCATGAATATTTTCACATGATTTTCTTCATTCCACATTATGAAGGCAAGTTATTCCTAATATGACCAACAGACTTGCAAGCGGAGGAATCAATGGGAAAGAAGACTAGGAAGAAAATAATTTGCTAAACAATATGTCTATTTTGATTTTCTTTCTAACTCCAGTGTATAAACTACTAAGAAGTTATTCTTGTCATTAAATTTATTAAATATCATTAAGAGGTTCGTGTTTGTATTGTGATAACAAAACAGTCGTTAAGTCAGAGAAAAAAGTAGTTCTGAGTAGAATCCTTGAAAGGAGTCTTGAAACTCAATCCCTTATGATACTATAATTTACCCCAAGGCTTCTACCCTTCCCAGGACCCTGTACAAAACCTACCCCTCTTATCCATCTGCCCTTATAGCCTTGTACTTTATCTTTATATCCAGCTCTGGAATATAGAAAATAAAAGGCAAAATACAATAATTTGAAAGTTAGGTGTCCTATTATGTCCTGATATTTTTAAACTGTAGTTTTTTCTCATGTTAAAGGTGGCTAATAATAACCTAGTTGGTAAATGACAGAAGAGTAAATAGAAGAGATAATTTTTGAGATGGGAGTGCACTGTACTAAGTATATTTTATTGGTGGCAAGGACATATCACTATCACGTTTGATGTTTATTAGGGAAAAAAGGAAGGGGGTTTGAAGGAAGAGGAACAAAGGTCTGCATGTCTTTCAGAGGTAGGATGGAAAAGAAAGGGGAAGCTGATGGTACTTGCTTTTAGCACACAGAGACTACGAAGTGATGTCGTACATGCACACAGACTACATAGTATTGGGGGAAGTGTCACTTGTTCATCCTGGCCACACAGCCCCGAAATAACCACTCAGAAAAACATATTATTTGCATTACTGTTTGGCCAATAGCTCAAGCATATTTCTGGCTGAATTCATGCTCTAAACTAACCTATCTTTATTATTCTGTATATTGCCACATGGCTGTGGCTTACCTGCTAAAGTTCCCACTGTCTGTCTCTGGATGTTCCATGGCTTCTCTCTCTGACTCTGCCCTTCTTTCTCCCAGCATACAGCCTAGCTTTCTCTGCCTACTACTGTTCTTCCCTGTCATGGGCTCAAGGCAGTTTTTTATTCATTAACCAATGAAAGCAACACATAGAAGGACCTCCCACACCAACATAGTGACAGCCTTTGGACCCTTGGTTGGCCATGTATCTGCCTAAATGCTGACAATGCATGCACCAGAGAATGATTTGCTCTGTATAGCTCCAACTGAGAACCCTGGGGGCAGGTTTGAGTTGTGCCTGAATGCCTAAAGAGATACACTGATGAAGGAGGGTCATCTGTCTATGTGTTACTTTCATTGGTTAATAAAGAAA
>LOEQ01002968.1:145856-157877 GCA_001685075.1 Bramus lutescens | reverse complement strand
GTTATTTCGGGGTATGAGCTAGCCGTGCAGGAGCTGGGCCGGACAAATAGCAGGGCTGCTATCCCAAATCACTACAATACACTTGGAGTGAGTTAAATGCTTTTCCTTCTGTTCAAGCAAGACATAATGAAGAGGAGAGTTATATTATAATACCAAATAAGAGGGAAGCCAGAGGATGGTGGCACTCACTTTTAATCCCTGTACTTGGGAGGCAGAGGCAGGAAAAAGAAGTCCTAGTTCTAGGACAGGCTCCACACACACATTTTAGAAACAGTATTTATAATTTGTATTTCTTCATATGTATATTTGTTTGATATTTTATATATTTTGACCATGTTGAGATTTCCTTTGAACCTTGGAAGTAGATATATTATTTCAAGGGGAGTGTTTAAATATGCTTTCCTTCTTTCTTTCTGTTTTTTGAACTGTTGCATGGTTTCTCCTTTTTCCTTTCCTCAAGCCCCTGCCCCCATCATTTCCCTATTCCCCCAAACCTTCATCCACTCCTTCATTTGTTGACTTCACTGACCTAAGGGATGTCTTTGTACTGGACCATTAAGAATTTAAGGTCCTGTGAAATGAAATCACTGCCAATGAAAGATTTGCAGTAAAAACAACTACTCCCAATTCTTTGGCTAATAAGTTGAGATTTCCTAAAGTTAAAGATGTAGTAAGGATGCCCCTGGTGTCTTTGCTGTGCCCTTTTCTTTACCTTGCTTTCAGCCTTTACCAGCTCCACAGGAATCACTTTCTGAACCATCAGCTTTCAAAGGCTTCTTGATTGCTCCCTAATTATAAATACTTGGAGGAAAGTGTTTAAATTGATATGCAAATGATCTTTTGCCTTAGCAAATTAGCACTTTCCTTCCATCTAATTAAGTAGCTTTGTAAAGGAAATGGATTTTTGAAAGAAGAATAGAAAGTGTTTGGATTTTTTTTCTAGTTTTGTTTTTTCTTTTGGTTTAGAAAGTCTTGTGAATGAGTGACAGAAAAAAGAATCAGGTGTGGGACAAATGAAAACAAAACTAAGGCTAGCAAGAGAGAGAGGGCACAGGAGGACACAGGAGCAGAGTCTCTGGGACCTCCATGGGAAATGAGTCTTCTGGATATTAGCTTTTACTTTTCATTAATGATAACCTTTAAAACATATACATACTCTCTCTCTCTCTCTCTCTCTCTCTCTCTCTCTCATACACACACACATGCACACACACAGAGGAATAGAGAGAAATATAAAAACATGTGTTTCTTCTCATGCTTTAGAGAATTTAGATGTTACATTAATTAGAAATGAATATATTCAAGCTTAAATAGCTAATATTAATGGGCATATAGCTAATATTGATGGGTATAAATTTATGGGTTGTACTATATTTGGGATGAAATTAATTACAGAAGTATATGACAATGTTTCTTAGAAAGTATGACTTGTGATAGAAATAAACAGGCTGAAGCCCCACACATTAAATGTTAAATTATATATATGCATATATATAATAAAATATTAAGAACAAAATTTAATGTAGCTCCTGGAGCTCAGTTGAAGAGGGAGGAGAGCGCATATGAGGAAGGGGCTTCAAAATCATGATTGGGAAAACCAAAAACACCTTAGCTAGTTGGAGCTCATGAACTCTGGACTGACACCTGGGGATCCTGCATGGAACTGAACTTGGCCCTCTGAATTTGTGTGACAGTTATGTGGCTTGATCTGCTTGAAAGTAGGACCTGGACTTATCCCGGGTGCATGAACTGGCTTTTTGGAGCCCATTCCCTATGGTTGGGTACCAAGCTCAGTCTTGAAACAGGGGAGAAGAGCTTAGTCCTGCCTCAACTTGGTATGCCAGACTTTTTTGACTCCCCAGGGGAGGCCTTACCCCCTTTGAGGAGTAGATGGTGGGTGATAGGAAGAGGTGGGGGTGGGATAAGGGAAGGGAGGGGCAACTTAGACTGGTATGTGTAATGAAAAATGTTTTTGAAAATAAAACAATAATTTAGCATATATATTGAACATAAAAGTATGGACATATATTATGCCAATTTATAATTATCATTGAAACAAGTATATTAAATTCCCAATAATATTTCATATATACCTTAATTATCTAAAATTATGCATATGACTTTAATAAATGTTTATGATCTATAGATAAATACTTTGTTGTATGTTTGAGGAAGCCTTTTAGTCACTTTTGAACACTACCATTCTGCCTCATTGAGCACTATTTCATATAAGTTACACAACGCCATATAAAATTGTATTAGCCATTAACCTCAAGTGTATAAATATGCTTATTAATAAGATCTTATTTACCATCTCATTCATAATATTTAACAAGATATCATTGTCTTCTCCATACCACAAAATTACCTTTTAATTCACATTATTTATTATCAATAATTTGTTGTTTTGTCAAATGGTTTTTGACAGAATAAAGTAAGATTTCCATATAGTAATCAAACTGAGAATTCTAGCAAGACTTAACGCTGCTTCAGGCAAACTCACTTATATTACTTTAGGTGTCCTTAAAGAAAAGAAAGAGTGTTTCTAGGTTCTGGCTATGACAAACAATGCTACTATGAACATAGTTGAGCACATGTCCTTGTGGTATGGTTGAGCATCCTTTGAATATATACCCACAAGTGGTATTGCTGGATTCTGAAGAAGGTTGTTTCCTAATTTTCTGAGAAATCGCCACACAGATATCCAAAGGGGTTATACCAGCTTTCATTCCCACCGGCAATGCGGGAGTGTTCCCTTTACCCCACACCATCTCCAGCATAAGTCGTCATCAGTGTCCATTCTTACAGGTGTAAGATGGAATCTCAGCGTTGTTTTCATTTGCATTTCTCTGATGACTAAGAATGTTGAGCATTTCCTTAAGTGTCTTTAAGCCATTTTAGATTTCTCTGTTGAGAGTTCTCTGTCTAGGTCTGTACAACCTAAATGTCCCTCGACTGAAGAATGGATAAGGAAAATGTACTTTTACACAATGGAGTACTACACAGCAAAAAATAAAAAAAAATGAGATCTTGAACTTTGCAGGCAAATGGACAGAGTTAGAAAACATCTTATTCAGTGAAGTAACCCAGACCCAGAAAGACAATTATCATATGTATTCACTATAAGTGGTTTTTAAACATAAAGCAAAGAAAACTGACCTACAAATCACAATTCCAGAGAACCTAGACAACAATGAGGACCCTAAGAGAGACATACATGGGTCTAATCTACATGGGAAGTAGAAAAGGACAAGGTCTCCTGAGTAAATTGGGAGCATGGGGACCATGAGAGAGGGTTGAAGGGGAGGGGAGAGTAAGGGAGGGGAGCAGAGAAAAATATATAGCTCAATAAATAAATAAATATATATGTATATATGATAAACAAAGAACATATATTTGCAACATTCTAGGAGACTGCAGTATATCGGGCATAGTTACATAATAAAGCTGGTAGTAAACAATGAAATGACAGATATAAAATTATGGTAAAAATATAACAACCATTTTATTCTAAGTATTTCTATGAATATATTGACAAATAACCCATACAAAAGGAAAGGTCAGACACTCAGTTATTACTCTTACAGAATACTAATATTCTACAAGGAACTGAATAGAAATAATGCTGTAAATTGTACTACATTTTTGCAGAAGGGGAAATGATTATGTGGTTCAGAACCTGCATTTTTCCAGGCTTCCCTCTTGTGGCTTATGCCCTTTCTAGTATATTGTGTGACGCTCTTGCTAGAAGAGTTTTATGCTGATGAATCTACTCTTTAGCACAGGGAGGGGACCTAAGAGATTACCTGTCTTTGTTATCAGATAAACAGGCCCACAGAAAGAGTTTTAGCGTCGTCCTCTGTCCTCTCGTTTTCCCTTGAAATGAAAACTTACTGTGATATTTTTTGGGGGATCATCACTAAAGACAGAGTTTAAATCCTGCTGTAATATTAACCCATTTCTAGTTTGATAACAAAATACCAAGAGTTTTTCCTTAATAAAGTAATGACATTTATATGGCTCATCATTCGAGTTGATAGAGGGACCAAACTGTTTGGTGCCAGCATGTCAGAAAGGTCTCACTAGCTACATCATACCACAGAGACATGGAATAATCTGTGAAGAGAAGGAACTGATCATCTGAAAAGACAGGAAGGCAAACAGGAAGATTTAGGAGACAGACTTTCTCCTTTCATGACAATGTCCTCTCATGGGAACGAGCAGGTTCTTCCAAATCAGAATCTTTTTCAAGGGTAACATTTGAGAACCTAACCATTGTTCTTTGAGCCTGTTTCTTAAGAGTTAAACCATCGCACTGGATACCAAATTGCTAATATGTGAATAGTTGGGGAAACACTTATGTCATATGCAAATACATTCCATTGGTTCTTTATGCTTTGAATAAAGTGATTGTTCAACTCAATTATTTATCCCTTAAGTCTGTGTTGACATATCACCAACTTGATGAGGCTTCTATAATTATTTAATATTCACAGGATAAGCTTAATGATATGCTTAGTGTATTCTTTTGTCAATAATTTTAACCTGTTACTCAACCAACATTTTCTCACTATGTTTCCCAAGAATAATTCCTATAATTTTTTCAATTTAAATGTGATCTAAAGAAGTGATACAGATGCATTTTCTGCAATGTGCAACATGCTACATGGTCTTCATGTTTTTGACTACACAATTGTCCTAAGCATTTTTAATTCGTTGCTTGGCAGATTTCCTGAATCAAGTAGCAGCTGTTCTGGAACACCGCTAAGAACGTTTTCTCCCGGCCCACTGGTTACTGTTTTGATTTCATATCTTTATCTCTTTATCACTAACTACACATCAGCTAAAGCAGAGGACTTGTTAACAAAAGATATTTTCACTTCTAGCCAAAGAGCATGCATAACGTATTGCTAATATGTGATTTTACAGAACTGGCTTCTGTCTGTATGTTTTAAACCAAAGCACTATCCCCTGACTGGAAGGAAAGAAGAAGGTATGTGTTGAGGGAAGGATAACTAAGTGACAGTGAGTTATCAAATAAGCCTCAATACATATTAGTTATCCTTCCCCCAACACAAACCTTACTCTTTCCTTCCAGTCAGGGGACAGTGAGTTATCAAATAAGCCTCAATCTTTTTTTCCTTTTTCTTTTTTTTTCTTTTTTGAAAGAAGCCTTCAATAAACTAGAGTAAAAGGTCATTGCCTATTTGGAATTAAGTGGGCAGCTAAATGCACTAATGGCAGTGCTGGGCTGGAAAACATAGATTTTAGTGGAATCTTTTGTGAGGTGATTGAAAATTATGATATGAATAGCTGTGCTAAATGTGTGGTGGTTTTCTGCCAGCACAGGAAGTGATTAAGGCCCCTTCTACCAGATGAAGACTCTCTGGGGAAATGCAATGGTGGAAAACTGAAATCTGAGAACAAATCATTTCCCATTTAATAGTTCATTGAGTCTATAAGGATTCCTCTGTGTTTTCATTTCACAAAAATGCACAGAATATCTTCAGAAAGAAAGGTGAATATGGAAACAACACGAAGTTTCGTAGTTAGCATAAATGGAATTGATTCAATTATCAATTTCAAGAGATATTTTGCTTTTGTTCTTGTTTGGGATTGAATTTCTCTTTTCCTTGCCATTTTCCATTTAATTCCTCCTCTAGGGAGCTACATCACAGTTACAAAAATGGACTCTGTATCATTATTAAGTCCGTAGCGTGATTGAGTAGGCACCATCATTGCCATTCAAACTTTAATTAGTACACCACTTAAAACACTTAACAATTATTTTCCTTGCCTTTGTGTGTTTTACGACCTAATACTATATATGCTAAATATATTTTACTATCTTAAGTCATGATTTGTTCAGGCACAAGTTATTTGTCTCTTTCATTTTTGTTTGAGATAAAGTGTCATGTTTCTTAGGAGAGTCTCAACTCCTCCTATAGTTAAGGAGGACTTTGTATTTCTGTCCCTACCTACTCTTTTAGTGCTTGGCTTATAAGTGTGTGCCATAATTCCTGGTTTTCTGATGTACTGGGTCCTAAGCTCAGGGCCTTGTTGATGCTCCATAACATTCTACCAACTGAACTACATCCTATACTCATTTTTTTCTCTTCTTAAACAATTATTCTATTCATCAATATAGTCACACTTGGTTAAGATTTTTAGAAACTGCAACTATGATATAATCAAATAATAATCTGTAGTATTTCGACTAAGATCTTGAAAGCTCCGTCACCATGGTACTGATATTTCTTTCACAAAGCAGTCTAATCTAGTCAGTTGCATTTATTTACTAGCATCACTTGGTCTCTTAGCACATCTCATATACGTACTTCTGAAAATAGGACCATAAATAATGATTCAGTCATTTGAGATCTGTGAAACACCGTTAATAAAAACTTGGAGAGAAAATATGGTTCAACCTGAACATCCTAAAAGCAAAGAAGTCCAGCATTGTCTCATACCTCTACCTCAGCTCAAAATGACAATTCTGCCTCCAGGACTCTCATGCCTTCAGGACTCTCAGAATGAGATCATGTCCGAGAGCTGTATCCTCCCATTTTATAATCCTTTCTAGGGCTGAGAGTAAAGTCGTGCACCACTGGGATTAAAGGCATGCACCTCCTGGTTTGTATGGCAGACCTTCTTGGCTACAGGGATTAAAGGTGTGTGTTGCCACTGCCTGGTCTATAAGGTTGACCAGTGGGACTGTTTTACTCTCTAATATTCAGGCAAGCTATATGTATGAAAATACAAATGAAATATCACTGCAGATCTGCTTATATAGGAAGTGACCATTTCCATGTAGTGTTAGTAATGCACTGAATCAAACTCCTAAGATTCCATGAAGTAAAAGGTTTGAGATCAATTCATTTGTTCCCTATTAAAATATAGTTAAAATCCAACTGCATTCTTTTCTTTATTTTGTAAATAGGGGAATAGATTTCATATTAAGAATTTCAAAATATAAGACAACATCATCAAAGCCAGAAAATTGACATATGTGTTTGTTATATTTGTGCTTTTTTATTACTATAAACCTTTACCTTAAAAATCCTGATTTTGTCAAGGATTGTAACCGAATAAGAAGATAATAGAGCAATTTTTCAGTGTACTGGAAAACACAATGCCTGGATCTAAGCCTTTAGATAAGGTGACCATGTCTATCATGCCCCTTTGCTTTTTAGGGTGATAAATTTTTTAATAATTCTCTGCTCTTTGAATTAGGCAGCTTCTTCTAATCTACGAGTAGTCAGGAAGCTTTGGTTTATGGGACTGTTGCTTCTTTTTTGTGTGTCAAAGTCTGTAAATATCCACTTATTTTGAAGTCTAGTATTTACAGGATTAATCAGTTCAGAAACTATAATGATTACTTCCATTGCATGTTTCCTTCCTTATGCAATTAGTTGTGCAATGTCCATTTTTCTTTGTCCTATCTTTTCCTCCATCCCTTCCACAATTTGATTTTGTTCCTAAGTTAATTAACCAGCTAAGGAATTCTGAATTTTTTATATTGTTGTGTATGTTACCTAAAATACAGAAAATATGTGCCCTCTATGATACTTTTTTCAAAGAAATGATGTCCAGAGGCTCGAAAATGCCTCAGTGGTAAAAGATCCTGCTACTTTTGCCAATCATCTGGCTTAGCACCCGCAGGGTAGAACAATTGCCTAAGCCTCTAGTTTCCGATTATCTGGTGACCTCTAATGGCGATTGTCAGCCCTGCAGGCACATGATACACATACATGCGACAAAATTCCAATATACATAAATATAAGTAAATAAGTCTTCCAAAGATAGTAACTTCTAAATTTCCATTAAGTCCATGATTTTAAAGAAACTAAATATTTTACTCATATGTTTCCTTAGCTTTTTTTCTTTATTTCTTCTACCGTTTAAATGTACATAAACAGTAGAAATACAATTATAACTCACCTGCACCTCTGTATCTTCATTATCCAAGGTGTGATAATACAACAATGTTAGTGGTTTACTGAATATCCTTTGATTAGATATTGTGGGTAAATAGGTTAACTGAGGTTATGATTGTTGCTATTTACATCTACTTCTTAGCTGCTTCCTTTTTATTGGATTTTTTTTATATACAGGGAGTCACTAAGTAGCTTAGTCTGGTAATGATCTCAAAGACATCATCCCGCCTCATCCTTCTCAGTACTGAGACTTTAGGTGTGAGCCACCATGCCTGAGTCTCTGGAGATGCTATTCTTTATTCACAACTGAAATAGATCAGAATCTGTATCTCTCTACATATAATCTATATCTGTAGTCCATCTTACAAGATACCAGTAATTTGGTCTTATTTTGAAATGTGAATACATTAAAATATGTTCTCTTTATTCAAATTTTAATTTTCATATATGTGCAACACTTTACTATATGTGCGATCTAATTTTTGTTACTGTTGATAACGTATAACTTCTTTTCTGCTAAAGCTGTTTATATAAATGAACAGATTTAATGAGGAATCATACCTATAGAATGTATAACGCCAGTGAGTATGATGGCATCAGTTCACATTGTATTTCTACCTCTCAGCCAGGTAGTCCACCTGTGATATGTATTATAAGGATAGAGCCTAGCCTTGAAAGTTAGATTAGAATTGATTGTTATTAAAAAATTGATAACTGAAGAAACAAAATGGTATGCAATGGCGAAGAGGGGAAAAACTTCTCTGTTCCAATCTGAGGAAATAAATAAGATGGTACCACAGTCAAACGATGAGCATTTGATGCCAGAGTTTACAGATGAGAACAAACATACAAGATGCAAGAGCCAGTGAATGAAGATGTTGTTCGTGGAGAATGGTTTGCAGTGAAGATGTCGCCTTGACTGTAAGCACTTTTCAGTTGCCAATACTTGCATGGATTCAGCTTCCTGCTTTGAAGGCATCGTGTTCTGGAATTGCATCTTGCTGCCAGTTATCTAGCAAGTTATGTTGATCTATATTTTGAAATTAATAAGGCATACAGGGTATGAAGTCCAGGGCTCCTCTAGTAAGATGAACACTGTGTGTGTGTGTGTGTGTGTGTGTGTGTGCGTGTGTGTGTGTGTGTTTATGCCAAAAATACAATTTGTTTTATTTTGGAGAAGCTAAGGCGGAACCAGTGCAAACCTATAAAAAATGGAATCTTTCAATTATAGATTGGATTTTTTTCTGTCTAGTATATTTTAGGGATTAGAAAATCCATACTACATCTAAAACATTAAAAGATACATTAAGTCAGGTAAAGTTTCTTGTGGTCATATTACTACTGAAATTGAGGTGTTATAGAATGGTTCCTTATAAAGTAGAAGAAAGTCGAAGTGTATGCATCCTGTAGACACCTTTGTAATTTAGGTCCTTTTGTTCCTTTACATTGTCTTTTTTATAAAATGTTGGATAAACTTGTATTGTGGCTACAGTTTTCCATAGGGAGTGGAGTGTATATTCTGTTTTGTCCTTCATGTTCTTGATTTTTTAATAGTGTAATAATTAATAAGACCCTTACCTATTCTTAAAAATTCCTCATTCTTGTTATTAGCATTGTATTTGTTCACAATTCAAAATGGCATTATTTAGCAAATAAATGTACCTGTGAGAATATGGCTAATCATAGGGACAGTGATGAGCTCTCATCAAAGAACAAATCCTGTATTTGGAAAACTAGAACCTGGCTATGGGCAAGAGACATAGTTAAATGGTTAATATGTACCTTTTCCAACAACAGAGTGCAGCATACAGGTAATAAATAAAATAACTCAGAAAAGCATGGGCTGAGATGATGAACTTTGCTATCTTTCCCTTTGTTCCATCTAAAATTTCCTTAACCCATCCATATGCCCTAAAGGAGTCAAGAAATCTAGACATGCCTTTTCTATTCATTCCTTCCTCTTTCTTTTTTGCCTTTCGTTCCTCCCTTCCTCTCTTCCTTCCTTCCTTTCTTCTTTAACTCTCTTTTTTCTTTTTATTCTACTGTGCATGTGTAGTGAGGAACAGTGGCGGGCCCCAGTCCCACCACCTGGCTAGCTTAACCACTGAAATAATCACAGAGAAATCTGTATTAATTAAGTTGCTCCCTGGCCCAGTATCTCTAGTCTCTTATTGGCTAACTCTCACATCTTGCTTTAACCTATATCTAATAATCTGTGTAGAACCACAAGGCCATGGCTTACCAGGAAAGAGTCAACATGTCTGACTCTGGTGACTTCATGGTGGCTCTTGCTGCCTGCCTTCTTTTTCCCAGAATCCTGTTCTGTCTACTCCACCCACCTAAGGGCTGCCCTATCAAAAGGCCAAGGCAGCTTCTTTATTCAACCAATGAAATCAACACAAATATAGAAGGACCTCCTACACCAGTTCCCCTTTTCTGTTTAAACAAAAAAGGCTTTAACTTTAACATAGTATAATTATATATAGCAAAAGAGTTATAAAGCAAGAATTACAGTTATAATATATATATATATTATCTTTTATCATAACAAAAAACTATAACTAACCATTCTTCAATTCCATCAAAGACTCCAGAAGGATATAATATTACCTAAGTAAACAAGATATAATCCAAAGAGATATTATTTCACTGATAATGGACAGTACAAAGATTGATTTGACTTTGTTGTTTTTATCTCTGTATATTGTATTCATCCTTGAAAAGAAAAAAATGTGGATTTATTCAATATATGCTTTAAATAAATGGTGTTTTATTTGTTTTTCACAGAGGAAGTGTATGAAGAATTTTTTATGGAACCCAATTTATAGAAGTTAATTAAAAATTAACTTTTAAATCAAACTCTTAATATAGTACAACTATTACTGCTTTTTTTGGAAATAAGAGAATACAATAATATGTAACAACACTAGATGAGCTCCAGAAAAAATTTGCAATTATCTTTCCATAGGAAGATTAGAAAAATAATCCTCATATATTAGATAACCCCTTATTTCCTGTCCAAAGAATATATAATCTACATTAAAAATAGCTATACTTGATTAGTCTGTATGGTTAATAGAAAAATTAAGTCTTTCTAATGAAGATAGAATCTGTTGATTCAAAAGATTACAGCAGAGGTTTCCCACAAACTAAGAAAAGCTCCTATAATGAATAATACTATAACTTTGGGCATCTTTTAATGCTCATAGAAAACTTGAATGCATAATGTCCTCCTGATTTGATTAGAGTCCTGTTTGGGCAAGAAAATTGTACACATAGGCATACAAACAGGAAGGAATTGTGACAGCAAGGAGCTCCAATACTTGTAATTTTGATAGGAGTTAAATTTGTGACATGTACACTAGGCTAAAGTGCCTGCAAATTATGGAAACAATTCATATAGACAGAAATCAGGCTATGTCCATATTGTAGCACACTGTGAAACTGAGCAATGGTGACTACATGTGTGCAGAATGCGCAGGACATGTCAATGAAATTATGCCACCGTTTTTAGGATTTTATGAGCATGATTGCTCTTTTCTTGATTGAATTTCATGTCTTATATACATGAATAAACAAAATAAATAAAAATGATGAGGGACTATGAGTATGTGTGGGTATTGAAATGAAAGCTTGTCCTTAATATTTTTTTCTTTTTATTTATCTACAACTAGGAAACAGGTCACAAAGACAGACATTGACACTGTTATGCATGTGATGAATTAACCTGGATGTAACCTATTACCTATTTAACACTGTCACAGATTATAATTTTAAGCAATACTTATTTTACTTGAACTATATCTCTCTTACTAGCAACCTGTAAGTGAAAGGGGAGCACAGGCCTGCTTTTCGCCTGGCCCATTATATCTAGCCTCTTCTTGGCTAACTCTCACATCTTAATTAACCTATTTCTAACAATTTGTGTATCTCCATGGGGTTGTGGCTTATCAGGAAGATTTTAACCCATGTCCCTCTTGGGCCAGAACTTCATGCATCTGTCTGACTCGGCTTTCTTTCCCCCAGAATTCTGTTCTTTCTACTCCACCCACCTAAGGGCTGGCCTATCAAAAGACCAAGGCAG
>LOEQ01002968.1:123206-135452 GCA_001685075.1 Bramus lutescens | reverse complement strand
AGAAGAAGAAGAAGAAGAAGAAGAAGAAGAAGAAGAAGAAGAAGAAGAATTGTATTGGCTGTTCTTGGTTTATTGGGAGAATTAATTGAGGGTACACATACTCTCTTAGCTTCCATGGCCAATGTTAAACATTATAATTTTTGCTCAATATATGCTACAAAAAAGAAAATTCAAAAGGAGATGAGGGGAAAAGAAGCCTAAACTAATGCTATCTTTTTAATCATGTTCTATATTTGGGCAATAATCATATTAATTTCATTTTTAAACTAAATATGCAGAAGTTATGTTTGCATGCATTTTCTTCTATATTATTAATTTGATCCTGTATTTAAGCTATTGTTTGCTATTTTACTTGGGCTTGATGGCTTTCATCTTCAGGTAAAAAAATGAATAAATAAGCAAAATACTACACCCAATTTAAGGAGTTGTGAATGTGCACCTGGTCTAGAACATTGGGGAAATTTCCTTCCATTACACTGTTTTCTATCTTAATTGTATTCTCTGGCCTGGAGTATAACCTAGATGCTAGCAGACTTTTAAAAACATCTAGTAAAAATACTGGAAAGTTGGAGCAAGCGTCACTACATAGTTAGAAAATAAAAGTCCAATTTAATAGATCATTTATCATTAGAGTTTTCATAAAGTTGTCTCATGGAAATCCATGTACAACTACTTCCAAATTCCTACTGTTAAGGAGAAACTTTTTCTCTACTCTGTTAGGGTTAAATTCTTTGGGGTGTTGAGTTAATGGACTGATTATCAGGAGAAAAGATAAGTTCTAGTTACATATGCATGTGAGCCTAAGGGAGAATGCTGTGGTAAGTAGCAAGCTAAAAAGAAAAAGAAAAATACAAATGTCATTTTCAGAAAAAAAAAACACATTTTGTATCTCAGGCGCCATATGAAAGCTTTTAAAGGTGGATCAAGCACTTTGATACTAATGAGAACAGGCAGTCTGTTTTCATGTAGCAAGTTCAGAGGAAAATTCTATGAAGAGGGTTGATGGCAGCTGTTTTTGAGGACATTCTGTCTTAGCCAGATAAGCAAAGTTCACATATGATTTACTTTTCATCTTTAGCTCAAATGTTTTCATTTTTAAAATAGTTTTCATGTCAAACTGTAATGCCTTTGCATCTCATGACTCTGAAAACCAGAGATACATAAAATGAATCAAACTACCTCAAAAAAATTTTTTTTAGTGTTGCGGGGCTGAGTGTTTGCTATGTTCTGGTTTTGTTTAGTCAGTTCAGATACTTTGTAGATGGTCAACAGTTAAACAGTACAACAACCAAACCTCCAGCTCAGTGTTATTACTCTGTTCTGTTCAGAAAAATAATACTGTGCGTAAGTGAAAATTTGCACTTGTTCCCTTGGAAGCTAGAGGTGTAACTGGGGCTAGAGTTAGATCTGACATGAATGTTGGGAATAAACTCAAATCTCAAACAAGAGCTGCGGATTCCCCTTAACCTTTGGGATATTTGTCTAGCTCCTCCATACTGATACTGCTCTTAACATGTATTAATGAGCACTGTGTCCTTTTAGAGTCCCCCTAAAATTTATAAGCTAAAAATTGAATTTGGTTTGGGTGGGTTTTGGTTGTTTCTTTGTTTGTTTTCTTTATATATGTGTGTGTGTGTGTGCGTGTGTGTGTATGCATATGCATGCATATGTTTGTGTGTGTGAAGACTATCTGAACATATAACTTCAGGCGAACATCACATTTATGTATAGTCATGCAGTGTGTAACCCATTCAGAAATATTTCTCATGTTTCTTAATTTCCTTCCTTATTGGAAACATTTATGATTGTAATACTTCAATTTTGATTTTTTGAAAAAAAATATCTTAATCATCAATGGAGTTTATTATGTGATATTATTCCTTGGAAAATACAAACAAATGCCCTGGGAAATGCTCTATAATGCTTATCTTTCATAACTACCTTTTCATAATCCTATTATGTGTTATTACTATTCTGTAAATTTATTTTAATAGCATTTGAGTTAGATCAATGATTTATTAGAGAAATTGCACTCTTCACTGTCACAAAAGTTTCTAGGCCAATGGTTTTTATTTAAAAATCTAAAACCATAATCTAAAATCTAAAACCATAATTATTTCTCTACCTATATAGCCAGTTGCTAAGTATTTTTTCATTCCTTAATCACATATTGAATAACAACATCCTGGTTCCAGGAACACTTCAATTTTCTGTATATGCCATTGGATTTCTAAAAATGATTTGATTTTGTTATTATGAAATCATTAATATCCTCCTGTACCAGCAGGCATTTATCATCAAGTGTATAAGATTTGTCAGTTTTTCTGCCATGTTATGGTAACTTGTTCCAGAAACAATACTCTGTTTGCCATGTCAATTTTATATACAATTCATTCTTTGATGGGTGACAGGCATTATTCAATTATACAACCAAATATTTTTTTAAAAAATGGAAAAATTTCACGTGATGCATTAAGTTTTGTTTTGTTAGGATCTTCTATAATTTCTCTCTATATAAAAATTAAATTTAAATATATATACCTTCTTAGTTTACTGTCAATAATAATAACTTCCATAATAATCTTAAGATTTATAACAATATTTTATAATAACACAGGCACTAATATTGGAAGACTCATCAGTTATCAATAATGGGATGGTAGAAAGGCTATCTGAATGTTAATTAAATGTAGATGGAAATAAAAAGACATTCTGTCCTTGTGCTATGCAATTTTAAGAACATAACTCATAAAGGAGAACAAAGTACAATTCAGGATATATCATTATATTGCTGTATATTATTAAACAACAATCACGTATTTCTTTTAGCAGTGGCTGGCAGGCATATGCTATAGAGGACAGGAGCCAGAGTCTCTGTAGGAGGTTTCTAGACTCTGCCAAGTCAAAAATAGAGAGCAGCCAAGAAACCTTGCATTGTGATTGCTAGAATTGCTCCTAAAAATACACTAATCAAATGCAGATACTTTTTGGGTTAACAAGTGACTGGATGGAGTGAACACATCAGGTGTAGACTAAAAATTACTTATGCAGACAAAGTAAGTGAAAACTCTGAAGTTACCAACTTCTTATTTTAAAGTTTGTTAGAAATAAAATAGGTGAAGATGAATTCCTTGTGTGTGAATGAAAAATATAGTATTAACTTTACTTTGTTATCCTTTAATCAGTGTAACACAAAAAGATAATGATAAAATTTATATGCATTTTTAAATAATCAACTTGGAGTTGATTATTATTGTTTAAATAAAGAATAGATCAATGTTAATCTGTGGGGCAGTTAAATGATATTAAGGTAGATATTATGATTAATATTTAACAGTATAAAGTTTCCATTTTGACGTGGAATGTCCTTCTGTATATGTGATGCTTTTTATTGGTTGATTAATAAAGCTTTTTGACCAATAGCTTAGCAGAATAAAGTCAGACAGGAAATCAGAACAGATATATAGAGAGAAAGAAGGCAGAGTCAAGGAGACATTATTTAACTGCCAAAAGAGAAGGAAACCAGAACCTTACCAACCTTATCAGGAGCTTACACCCTTGTTGTGATACACAGATTATTAGAAATGGGTTAATTTAAGATGTAAGAATTACTTAACAAGAAGCCTGAGCTAATAAGCCAAACAACATAGCAATTAATTTAAGTTTTGTGTGATTATTCAGATCTGGAAGGCTGGGAAGGAAAAAGCAGTCTCTGCTTACAAATTGGCACCAAACTTGGGGCTCAAACCCACAACCCCGAGTTTAAGAGAGTTTATACCTACAATTTCATGTGGCACAGACTCCATAGTACTTAATGTATCATTTATATCATAAATATTTATGTGAATATATATCTGCCAGTTCATAAGTTTCAGTAGAGCAGTGTTACTGTTACTTTTATCCACAGAATGTAGAGCAATATCAGAAGGTGTTAAAAATGTTGAATTATAGAAATATTTTATATGAAAGCCTGAGGTTCAGCCCATGGGTGGTTGTATCCAATGTGTTGAATGACTTTGACTGTTATATAATGTATATTATAAATATGTATGCATATTTATTTAATTATGCTGTTTTACTTCATTACAAGGGTTATATAATCATAAAACTTATATATCTTTTGAAACATTTAAAAGATGATAGATCATAAAAAATCAGAACTTTGGTCTGAAAATAAGAATTAAATTTATAACAAGAAACTTTAAAGAAAATGTAACCTATTTCAATCTTGTATCTCACTTTTATTATTTAAAAAAAAGAAACTTGAAAAAAGGGAAAGAAAAGAATTTGTCATTAGTAAGCTCTCAGAGCAGGAAGATAGACTTGCATGTTCTACTAAATTTATACATTGCAGATATTTAATTATTTGTGCTAAAAGGATTTTAAAGCTGAGGTCTGAGGAGCTGGATGAGTTATGCAAAACCATTAACCATTTCCTGATTCCAGGGCTTTTCCTGAAGGAAACCTGACATGTATCTTCCTTCAATTTGGAATTTCCCAGTATTTCTTCAAGCAGGCCACCAGGGAATATCAAATGCTAGGCTTATTTCATGTAATAATTATTTTATTTCTATGTAAACTATCTGAAGAAACCTGACTTTTCTTTTATGCCAAGCAGGCAAGATTGCTAATCAAGCCAACTACTTAATGTTTCTTAGTGTGTTGGCTTCATTAAATTGTAATAAGAGCAATAAAAGAAAACCACCACCCATTAGACGTGCATACTGACTTCTGTGGTGTGCTATTAAGCCCTGTCTCCATGTAACCTACATAATTACCCCATTGAAGAATTTCATTTCCATTTTGCTATTGCTTGATGAGATTAATTTACCTGGTGTCACATAACAGGAGAAAGACATTGCTGGTATTTGAACATGAATTCACAGAATTGGATATCTATATTTCACAAACATAATAAATTCTGTTGCAAGATATTGTGATATATCTGTGATGCTTCCTTTTTTTGATTCTTTAATTCACCTCACGAGACCTGGATAATGTATTTTAAAAAACTCAGTCACATTTATTGGATATTGTGTGGAAAAGAAAACTATCAAATCTGGCAGAAAAAGCCCTTTCTCCTCTCAAATGCATGGCTAAAATTTTTCAATGGGCAACTGTTTAACACTACACAAAAGCTACAGGACTATTATGTATATCTATAGCACAGGCTATAGTAATAAGATTTATGAGTTGTCTCAATGACATGACAAAAACCATTCAGGAAAAAGAATGCAATTGCCATGAGTTTGATCAAACCAAACTCTCTGAATGCGGCTGACAATGAGGGCGGACTGAGAAGCCAAAGACAATGGCACTGGGTTTTGATTCTGCTGCATGTACTGGCTTTATGGGTGCCTAATCTGTTTGGATGCTAACCTTCTTAGACCTGGATGGAGGGAGGAGGACCTTGGACTTCCCACAGGGCAAGNTTTTGATTCTGCTGCATGTACTGGCTTTATGGGTGCCTAATCTGTTTGGATGCTAACCTTCTTAGACCTGGATGGAGGGAGGAGGACCTTGGACTTCCCACAGGGCAAGGAACCCTGACTGATCTATGGATTGGAGAGCGAGGGGGAGGGGAAGTGGGGGGTGGGAGGCAAATGGGAGTAGGGGAGGAGGTGGAAATTTTTAATAAAAAAAAATGATTTTGTTTGTTTTAGTTCTTAGTTTGCTAGTTAGGGAATGTTATCAATTGAATAAGAGTTTTGTATAAAGGTCTAGGCAGAGCCTTGGGCATTAATTGCAGAAGTTCGTGTGCTTCTTATCCTTTTCTCATGGAGTTCCACTGGCTTTTTTCATTCACTTTTCATGTCTTTTCTATATTAAATATGGCAGATAATTTATAAACATTTCCCTAATAATTGTCTACTGAACATCTTTCCCTCACCTTCATGTGTTATTTTGGTGGGGAAAAATGAATTAGAATAACAAGCTAGATTTGGAAGGAAACCATTGAGATTCTAACCTACATGTTCCACTGTAGGCTCATAAAACCAGTTTTCCTCTTTAAACTTCTTCTCTTGTTTTCTTTTTTACTTTTAGTTTAAATCATGGGAAAAATGAAAGCTGGTATTATATTACATATCAAAGTTGTTAACTCTCATGTCTAACAGGAACAAATGTGATTAGCTCTCATTGAGAACTTGTTTCCTCTCTGTCCACTCCACCTTCATGTTTTATATTAAAAAAATATTATTCTGATATAAAATAATTAAGTCTTTTTATAAATACTATTGTATATATTACTAAAAGTTATACTGCTTAAAATCACATATAATCAAAATTCCAGTAACACAGTACCTAAAAATTAACTAAGAATTATTTGACATCATGGACTATACAATGTTATAACTGCAAATTGTCTCATATGCTTCATATTTTCCCTTATAGTAGATTTAGGTATAGAACCCAAATAAGGCCCATTGCTTATGGTGAGTTGCTATTATTATCACCCTCTGGTCATTTTTACTTAAACATTTTCATGTGTTTTTGGTTTTTTTTTTTGTTTTGTTTTGTTTTGAGTTGGTGGTTGGGTTATAATTACAATGGACCTTGTGTTTGCTTAAGGCCGAAGTTAGTTATGGATCACATTTTATTTTTCATACATTCACTAATCTAAGGACACAAATAACAGCACTATTATGTATTGTAATGATAATAGACATGAAACAGAGTAATATATGGAAAAATTCACTATGAATACAGTGCCACTTTTAGGTATAATCATTACTGTAATCTGGAATTATTTCCATACATTCTCATAGAAAGGCAAACATTAAACCTATAATAAATTTGAAAGAAAAAATTATATTGTTAGGCAGACTCATAATTGTTTATCTGAAACATTGCAAAATTAAATACTTTATATCAAGATAGGAAAGTATAAGGATATATTATTCTTTTCCAAGTTCCAAACAACTTTTTTGTTGTATTCTTATAACTTTTATTAACTATATTATTTGACAAGCTTATACATGTAAAATCACATTAAGTTACCTCTCCTTTACCTTCTCTTACTTCCCTTTAACTCCAGTCAATCCACCTCTTCCTACAAGACGCCTATCCAAATTCATTTTTTTTTTGCTTTGTTTTGTAATATCCTGAGTTTGAAAAGTGCCATCTGTATAACCATGGTTTTGGAAACTTTACCAGTGGGTATACAACTTACAACTGTCCCTACCTCAGAATAAATCAGTAGCAAATAAAACAATAAGATGAGACAGCCTTTCCCTGGTCTATGATTGAGTGATGCCAGAGTAGTCTTGTACAGAACAATGCAGTCAAATACAGCTATGTGGGACATGTTTGCAATGGTTGTATCATACCTAGAAGAGGGCGTCTCTACTTGTTTTCCTTATCTTCTACCTGATACATTTCTTCTAACTTTTCTGTATCTTATCTAAGGTCCAAAACCACGTTGTTCTTCTTTGACAGTGCTAATACAATTTGATATTTCCTTCATATAAAATTACAAATGCATGCAAGTGACTTTGGGGGAAATAAACTTGATCTATCATTATTAAAAGAAGGTGCACAAGAGAAGTATTAGTTTGTAGATAGGGCACATCAACATCCTTTTTTGTCTCAATTTTAAAAATGCTTTGACCATTAATATGTACAATTGATTAGGTTTTCTGACAAAGGCAAAGAAAAAAAAAGTATTAGATCCCTAGCCAAAATATGTGATATTCGGGCTGAATAGTAGCAGATGGTTTCATGAAATTCTGATAAAACTCTACTTTTATTTTCTGCTGTAGAAGGTAATATAAATTATTAATACATAGTATATAGTAACATAATAGTAAAATTATTAAATCTTCATTAAATTAAATTAGTTAAATAGTCTTATTTTATTGGTTGCAGCCA
This sequence comes from Bramus lutescens, assembly GCA_001685075.1. NCBI lineage: Eukaryota > Metazoa > Chordata > Mammalia > Rodentia > Cricetidae > Bramus > Bramus lutescens. The sequence goes on along the minus strand of LOEQ01002968.1, from coordinate 127,583 downwards.
TCTGTTAATTAATTTTTTGCAGTACTGTCAATTTAAGTTTTAATGATTTTGGTTATGTATGAAAGTATTAATAATATTAAATTTTAATTAATTTAGCAATTATGTAAGTATGATGATACTATAATTTTATTTTTATTACTGAAGAATAAATGTCACATCATTTTCTCGCTCAATAAAGTCTCCTTTGTTTATAAAAATCATATTAAAAAATCATATTAATTATAGCAAGTGTAATCTTATATTTGATTGGCTTCTTTTCTTCTTTTTTTCATTTTTAGAATTTAGAATTTAGTTGTAAAAGTTTCTCTCTCTTTTACCACTATCATTCACATTGGATAACATTGCCCAAAATGGAAATTAGACACAACCATAATTTTTTCTTTATTTAAAGTTATTTCTTTATATTTAGAAATTATAATATAATTACATTTTTCTACTTTCCTTTCCTCTGTTTAAAATCTTCTATAGCCTCTCTTTTCTCATATATATATACACACATATATACATAAACATATGTTTTTTAAAAATATAAATATAATTTGTTTAATCTGTGTAATGTTCCTTGTTTGTATATTTTCAGGGTTGACCATTTGATATTACATAACCAATCATACTTTAAAGTTACTTTTTCACAGACAAATATTAAATTGTAATACAATACCAAATGGTTCTTTAATTTGTATCAAAGTCCATCTGTTTTAATAGATGAATAGCTACTTAAATTCCTAAGTCACCCTGAGGAAACAAAGTTAGTTGCAAAAGTGGCAAATGAGTTAGGAATCAAATCATGTTCTGATTTGTATTTTGTTACATATAGCTCTGTGTTGTGAGACCTTCCTACATAAAAACTAGAGATAAAGGTACCAAGGGTCTGTGATCCTTCTGCTCACAGAATTTGAGTATTGGGAAGGCCTCTGGCAAAGGCAGACTTCTTTTTTAAAAATGTGACGAGGAGCTATGTAAAGACAAAAGAGTGCACCAGGTAAGACATGCGCAGTCATAGAGTGAGGAGATAAGTGCTGAGGAAACAGAACTATACTGTTAAGAGTAAAGGAGGATGCTGTAGGGAAAAGAGGAGCAAAGATTCAGAGGGAAGATGGCATGGCCACTTTGTGACTGAATTGTGCAGATAAAAGGGCAAAGGACTTTGAGACCCTGAAAGCAACTAATTAAAAAAGACTAAACTGCATAGGCCTCTCTTCAAAGACCACAAAAAAGTGAAATCATGGCCTGAACTTATCTGTACTAATGTACCTTTGGTGACTATTCTGAAGTATGGGTTCCAATAGCAACAAGAAATAGGAACAAGACAGGAAGTGAAGTCTTTCCAAGATCTCATAGTTTATGGCAGGATCATCAGAATACTTCTTAAATCATTCTTAGTATCCAATGTTCCTAACTGATTTTTTTTTACTTTTATTTCTTGTTTGTGAATAGACAGATATAGTTATGTGTACTGATAGTATAAAACATGCTGCTATGAAATTCATATATATCATATAAGTGCTAAGTTTAGCTTATTAGATCATGGTAATAATATAATAGTCATTTTCCTCATAACCTCAAACCCACTCAGCAGTTTTTCAATTATACAATGTATTGTTATAAATTGTAGTCACCATTCTCTATACAAGTTCTCTTGAACTTTGACCTAACTGTCGTTGTGTATTCTTTCTCCACAAACCACATCCACTCCTTGCTATTACCATTCTACATTTTATTTCTATAGGAAAAGGGTTTTTTTGGACTCCACACACCAATGAGATCTTATTTGTCTTTCAGTTTCTGACTTATTTCACATACTTTATCATTCATACTGATTCATAATGACACAGTGAAAGTTCTCCATGTAGACTGCTCCAAGGGAATTTCAAGCTTTCTTCTCTTGCAGGCATGATGGAAGGAAATAAGGCCTATATACCCCAATAAACCACTGACCTGTCTGCCTAGGCTAGGCAAAATCAGTGGAAAATGATTTCTCATTTTTTTGGACAAGGGCAGTGTGATAAGGACAAGGTGAAATATGGCAACAGAGTTAACTATTATGAGCAACATTATTCTCTTAAAACTATGTCTAGCATACTGGCCAAACTGATTTACATAATTAATTTCATCCTAGGAGAGCAATTTATGAAACATTTCTATAATAGTATTTATATTTCCTCAATTAGTTGTTAAACACCAAGACTTTAATCCTAGGGGGGCAAGTTATATTTAAAAAAATGTGTGCTGAGAGTGAGCATGTAGGTATTTAATTTGAAAAGTTTGATACTGAAGGATTTTTCCAGGAGATGTAGAGCTTCTTCCCTGATTTTGTATTTTTTAATAACATCTGAGACCAGTACAATGCCATCCCTTGTTAGCACAGCTGCTGCACATTACAGAAGAGGCGAGGGAAAGAGGTAAGTTTCCCTAGGGGAGGCGTTAGAAAATTAATTAAACTGAGGGAGGCACTGGGATATTTAGAAAACAATTTAGAATCAAGACCAAACATAAGCAAGAACAAAAAGGAAAAATGCGGGCTCAGGGCAAACATAATCTATTGGATGATATTTCTTCTACAAATATAAAAGAAATTTGAATAATTTTTCTTTCAAAAATAGCATTTTACAGCAATCTGTATTTGTAAAAAATATATTATACAATATAAATATTTACTCCAACATTATAAAGGATTTGGTTACCTCCTAAGGTTTGTGTTAAACACAAGTCTTACCCTGACAGTTTTTCAGCATTCCAACAAAAGATAGTCTGAGAAGAGCTGGATCTGGAAATAGAGAGCCCAGTCTGGATACAACATCACTAAATTTTAAAAATCAATAATAAAAAATTTTCAAGTATGATAGGTTATTAGACAAGAAGCTTTAATTGTTTTTCTAATTTAAAGTATAGAGTTGATCTGCCTAATTTGTAGGTTTACTGAAAGACAGCTTAATCAGTCTTCATTCATATTATTCAGCACATGTATATGGAAAACAGGTCAGTGAAGCTCAGTTCTCTGAGAAACATATGATAGTATAGAAGGAAAGTCAGTATAAAAACATTATTTCAATGTTGAAATTTATTTTAAATATTTAAATTATATGTTATAATTCATTATATAATAAGAATTATATTTATTATGTATAATAAATATATTTATTATATATAGTTATATTACATACAATAAGAATTATATTTATAATATGTTGTATATAGTATATAATATTATATATTATATATAATAATTTATGTATATATATAATTTGCATGTGTGTGTGTTTGAAATCACCAAGTGTCCTGTGCTTGTTATATTATTTTAGTTTTCAGTGTTGGACTAAATTTTACTTATTTTCATAAAATCAAGTTGAAGCAAACACAATGCAATCATTATTCTGGGCCATTGGTTAGTGTGCTGAATTCAGAGAGGATGAGGAAGTTTTCAAAGCACACATTATCCTTTGCCAATGAATCCTGACTTCCTACCTGTTTTATGCCTTGACTTCTTATATACTGCCTGTTAAAACCTGGGAAAGGTATTCTAGAGAGTATTGCAAGAAATCATACTCTTCAAAGGATGGTATTAAATTTACTGTGGATTTCTTCAAATGGAAAACAATAGAGCCCAATTATGTAGCCAGCCTGGCCTCAAATACAGATCCCTCCTTCCTCTGCTTCTTGGCTACCAAAAGAAGAAGTGTATAGTACCAAGCCATTTTTACCTCACATTCTTAAAAAGTATCTGTTTATAATTTCCATATGAATTAAAAGTGCTAGTGTTATCTTTAACACTAAGAAGTAAAAGCATTATCTGATTATTATACTGTATGTATGCTTCTATGTAACCTTTGTATTTTGCATATTAGAGGGTTCCTGGGAAGATGTACATGTATTTTCTGTGGTGTAGTTGCATATCTATTTTCTCTTGTCTGAGTCATTATATACGACATGAGGATTATTATTCATCCAATGCCTTCTCCACAGTGTGTGTAGATGGAGGCTGGCATATATTCTTTTTTATATATAAAAATTCTATTTTTAATGAAAAAATAGATGCTCCAGAGAACATAGAACATGTATGTCATATAACTCTCAAAGAAAAAATAAAAAATGTTTTCTTGGGGTAGTTTTACTTTAAATAAAATAAAATTAGATTCTTTTTTAAAAAAAAAGTTTAAAATGGCCCAGAGAAAAGGCTCCGGTTCCGTCAGTCATCTTTCACTATAGGTGAAATTTATACAACCATTTATTTTTTCTAATAATTTTTTATTACTTTATAAATAATACCATTCAAAATTTTCACTTTCTCCCTTCCTCCCACTTCCCTTCTTCTCCCATACTCCCCCTTCCCCCTCCCCCTCCAGTCTTAAGAGAGGGCAGTGTACCCTGCCCTGTTGG
>LOEQ01002968.1:102699-113118 GCA_001685075.1 Bramus lutescens | reverse complement strand
TATATATATATACACTTCAAAGTACCTTTATTTGGAGAATTCATTGATCATATTAAAAGTCTAACACAATTTTTTAAATATTTAGATTTTGTTAAAAAGCCCTGGGACCTTTAAAGTTTTACTGTAATTTATTTTATTTATTTTCTCTCTTTATTATTTTAATTAAATTTATTTATTTTATATACTTCTGCAGTTTCCCCTCCTTCCTTTCCTCCCATACTCTACCCTCATATCTCCTGTCCCAAACCGCAATCCACTCCTGCTCCATTTATGTTAAGAATGGGGCAGGCCTCCCATGAATATTAATAAGCATGGCATATTCAATTTTCATAGGCCTAAACTCTTTCCCTTGTATTAAGACTGGGCAGGGCAGCTCAATACAAGAAATCGATTCCCAAAAGCCAGTCAATGTATTAGGGACAGTCGCTGCTCCCACTGTTAGGAGTCCTACAAGAATAATAGGTCACACAACTGTCACAACTGCACAGGGTCTAGGTAGGTCCAATGTAGGCTCCCTGGTTTTTGGTTCATACTCTACAAGATCCTATGAATCCATGTTAGTTGTTCATTTATTCAATTATTTTAAATTTTCCAATTTTGTAGAGTACAGGATTATGAAGTACATTGGTGGCTTTGTATTTGGTGCATAGATGTTCAGAATGAAGACATCACATTGGTGAATTTTTCTTTAATGAATATAAAATATCTTTCTCAATCTCTTTTGACAAATGTTGCTTTAATGTCTATTTTGCTAGTATTAGGATAGCTACACCAGCTTGCTTCTTAGGTCCATTTGATTGGAAAATCTTTTTCCAGCCCTTTTCTCTGAGGTAATGTCTGTCTTTAATGTTGAGGTATGTTTCTTGTATGCAGAAGAAGGATGGATACTGTTCTTGTGTTCATTTGGTTAGCCTGTGTCTTACAATTGGAGAATTTACTCCATTGTTATTGAGAGATATAAATGAGCAGTGATTGTTAATTATTATTTTTCTTGGTGGTGGTGGTGGTTTTTTTTGTGTGTGTTTTCCTTCTTTGGGTGTAGCTAATGTGAGAATATCTATTGCCTGTGTTTTGTGGGTGTATTTAACATCCTTGGGTTGGAGTTTTCCTATGATCCCTAGAAACTGGCTAGCCTCCTATAAAGCTACTTGGGCTATTGGAAAGTGGGAGGACCATGGGATGTGCTCTGGGATTCATCATCTGGGTAGTAGGAAGCTCAACTGGGAGGCAAGTCACCCACCTCTTTATCTGGCTGATTTGCAATATACCTGAGTCTATGGAGTCTGTAATAGTTGTGGGGAAAGGTTGCCCAGGAGAGCAGGATGAGATGGGAGGGATTAGGTGGTAGAGTCGTTCTTGGGGGAATGGAATATAGGGGGTGGTTGTAGTCCAGCTGGCAGGCAAGTCACTCATGCACTCCCTAATGGACTAGTGAGGACTCCGTAGTGAGAAGCAGGATCCAGCAGTAGTTTTGGTTCTCAGATGGGAGAGGGGTGCAAGGGATGTGCCCTTGGCATCCAGGTCTGGGTATTGGGGCAACTAAGCTGGGAGACAGGTCGTTCAGCTATTTTCTGACTGCTGTGCATTGTACCTGGGACTACCAATCTAATATAATTTAAGAGATTTTCATTTATGGAGATCACATTCATTTTGAGATAATTAACAGACTAGAATATATTCAATTCATATATTTTATATACATATCCATCTATGTTTATCATAAATACAGTGCACATTAAGCCTCTTGTTTTAGAACAATCACAACAAATCAGCCTTAACAAACAATGGATGAGAATATTATTAATTTTATGTTACCAATAATTACGAATTCAGACAACTATTTAAGATAGAGTCTCACTATGCAACCCTAGCTGATCTAAAATTCACTATGGAAAAGAGGCTAGTCTTGAACTCATGATAATCTACCTGCTTCTGCGTCCTAAAGGCTGGAAAGACTTGTGAGTGGCCATGATTTTAATACTTTAGAAGGAGTTTGTAGTTGAAAATCTAAAATCAACACATCATAAGGTGCCATGAAGATATTGGGTCTCAAAGTCATGTACTGTATAAATGAACATTCTCCAATTGGGAGAATAATATCAGCCATGCCAGTTACAAATCAATTTTTAATGCTAAAGTTGATTATGAATAAATTCATTAATAAGTACATTTGTTTTGAACATTGAGAGGTCACATATAGTTGTCAAACCACCTTAGGAAACTAGAATTTACCTTCAAGACCAAGTGTCTAATGCAAGTATTGCTATCTAGATCTAAGTCAGCTACATACATATTTGTAAAATAATTACATCTCCTGAGACAGGAGATGCCATAGCTAGTTGTTTGTGCCTGTCCATGGATCTACCATTAGACTTATATATCTAAATAGTTTGTTTGTAACTTAACTTGGCAGTCTTGGAATTAACTTGTTTATGGTTCAATTTACATACATAATCTAACCAAGAAATTGAAAGCAACAAAGACAAACTGCAAATACTTTCTAGAATTCAGATGAAACAGCTTATATTAAAATATATTTTATTTGCATTTTATCTGTAAATTCTGAATTTTTATAGGAGCAATGCTTTTATATAAACATAGAGATAAACTTTAAAATTTATATACCAATAATCTTGTGAATATTTTGGGTTTATCATAGTCTCTCTCTTGCGTATTTATAATGATACATGGATACAAATATATTAATTAGTTTGTTGTCTTAAACTACACTTCATTTCAAGCATGATGTACCTTTTCAGAATTAATAAACTCAATTTAGTAATTAAATATAATAAGTGGTCTATTTAAAACACATTTTAAAATTTATTTTGAAGTTTATATTTTGTCTTTCTTTTTAATTAAGGGAATAAAAATGATTGTAGGATGTGTTATGTGTCTTCACAAATCAGTGATGTTTACTGTAATTTTAAACAAAATTAGAAGCATTGATTACATGCTTTAAAATAGTTTAAATAGTTAAAATAGTTTAAAATAATTCCTGGGTNTATATATATATATGGAGAGAGAAAGTTGTAACTATCTATCCTTTCAGATCTGTAAGTGTAGCTCAAGATAGCAGTTGTAATAATGTTATAATGTTTAATTATATGTGTAATATGTTCAGCCTTACTCAGGAACCATTTAGGCTATTGTTTGTACTTTGGAAAGCCCACAAGCTACATTGTAATGCACACATATACTTACTCTTGTTTCTATAAACTTCGTTCCAAGTTACATCCTGATGCTTCAATTTGTGCTTTACACATATATCTAGAATATTCTATAGTATAGTATTCTCACCTTTTTTCAGGCTCCCGGTTATGGGCACCAGTATATCATAATTCAGCTGTGTCTGGTGAGAACATTGCTTTCTCTCATCTAGAATTGTTATGGGTTGCCTCTTGTCTCTAAACACAAAAGTGAGGTAACATAATGATAGCTATGTTAAATAAAGTTTGTTTCATAAATCACATGATATTATTAACATTAGAAAAGTTAGTCTCGAAACTAGATGCCTATTTGATATTTTAGGCATAATGTTTCATATATGCAGAGTATTGATGCTTTTTGCTTTATCATTGTGGTTTAGTCAGAAAACAAACAAACAAATAGGATCTAGGAAATCAGTAGGCCAGGGATCAACATTGGCTTGACTCTTGTATTTTCATGGTCCACATTTCATTATTTCAGTTATTCAAAAAATTAAATTAATAATGCTTAAAAATATAGGTCATATTTGTTCAAAGAAGAAAATTCTATAGGAAGCAATATTACAATTAATGAAATTTTCTCTGTGAAATATTTATATCTGTATTTCCTGATTTAAAATATATTATATTCCAGGATACATAGCTAAAAACTTACCAGACATTAAGCTAATATTACATTTTCTATGCTTATTATTCTGACAGTAAATTTCATTAAATTTTTTTTATCATGGGTACTCTTTCTGGTTCAACTAATTTCAAAAGTACAAAGAAGTAAATGTAAACTTTATGTTCCTTTTCATGAAAGATAAACACAACCTTTTCTTTAACTAAAAACAGTCTTTAATTTTGGTCAAGAATTAACATAGGATGGCTGTTAGATTTCCAGCAGTTTATTATTCAAAATTCGGGAGAACTAATGTTTGTCCAGTGAGTCATGTTAAAAGGTTGGAAGAAGGAGAGAACATTGGAGAATAGCTGTGGGAAAGAGAAATCAAGGTATTTATGGGAAGGAAGTGAAGATGAAGGATATAACCTGGGTCATGATACTATGGAAGTTTTCCAAAGATCACTTCATTCATTAAGACACCACATCATAATATCGTAATATGCATAACATTGGTGCATATATTTGGAGGACTGTTCTCTAAGACTCTGAAGTTCATTGGCTGGATAAAGTTGTAGAAATTCTGAATAATTTTTGTATTATTTAAAAAAATTAAAAATTATTTAAAAATAAATTTTTGTCAAATTTCTTTGTTTCAATTACAAGCATATTTTATGCAGTCATCTGTTTTATTGTGAGTTCTTTTTAAAATATGCCCTTGATTTTGGGGGGGTAGTGAGGATTCTCACACCACTAAATAGCATTTTTCTATTGTCTTGGATCAATTTTTTATATACTACTATTACTTCTGTTTCTCCTTAGAAATAGCTTGTATATCACTCCTTCTTTGGTTGTCACTGTTCAGTTAAAAATCAATTAATTGAACCATATGGCATTATTCATTATTCTCCCAAGTAAAGTGACATTACCTCCTGGTCCTCATTTACTTCAAGTTAATTTTCTCAGTGTCATAAGATACTGGACAAAAATAGCGGTAATGAAAGTTTTTTCTGTTTGGGTTTGTAGTTAATTATTTTCTCAGCAAGCATAAAATCTAGTGAGTAAATATCAAGAGTTATTTAGTGTACCTTAATTGATTATTGCCTTTTTATGTATTTTTCAAAACATATTCCATAAAAGGACATTATGGTATTTTCATTTTTATTTGGTTTAGAAATATTTCATGAATTCTTTTTTAATGTTCACAGTGATAATGTATGAAAAGTTTTTCTCATTTAATTTAAAATCACTAAAAACATAGACTGCAATATATGAATGAATGAATGCAATCTTTATCAATATTTGAATCATAGTTTGACATTTTACCTAACTCTGCATTCTTTCTATCTTTGGTTTTATTAGTTCTTAATGCCATTACTTTCTGAAGTTATTGGTGTTAATAGAAAACTATTCTTCAACTCTGATATATATTAATCTAAATAAAACTAAATATTTCCATTTTAATTTGCAAGTGGTATTATATGAAAAATAGTTTGTTGAAGTTATATGCTCAAGTCATCTTTCATGTCTCTGTTTTATTACATAGTGCATTATTGTAGGTATTGTAGAGTGAATCAAGCATTCAAAAAGGTCATGGAGACAGTGGAGAAGTGTCAAGAAATTTTAAATTAAATTTAGTAAAGTACTGAATAAACCTTAGAATAAGCAAGCCCAAGACATTTTTGTGTGACATTAAAGCAATATTTAATCAATATATTTCCAAATTATGTACTAATTGAAGGCCTCACACATACTAGGCAATTTCTTAACCATTGTGGTATATCCTAGTCAGCATTTTTCTTTTAAATACTACTCTATCATTTTTGCTGATAGTATTCATTTTTAACATACTTTTTGCTTTCTGTCAATAATTTTCATAATTGTGATCTACAGATAAATATTTGACTATCTTACAAGAATTATTTGCAGAAGACCACTATTTCTGAAATATGAAAAAGACCACAAACATTAAAAGATTTAATAATTAGTAGTCTTTAATCCACAAGGCGATCATGGAATTTTTATTTTTTCATGTTTTATGAAAACTGCCATAGAGAGAAATAGCAAAGTAATAAACATACATTATTAAGACAGCATGGATATTAGTATTATTTTTTGCATATATTTTTTTCAGAAACTTATTTCCTGTATAAGTTTTTACCTAAGATTATTTGTATAATTTTACCTTTGCTATGGATAAACTATCATTTTGGTAGATATTTGGGATTAGTACTTTCATAAATTTTTAAGAATATACAGTCATATAACAATTTTATCTGAATACTCCCAGATCTCAGGTTATAAAGAATCACAATCTATTAAAACCATAAAAATCAATTTTTATTTATGATACTGAAAACATTAAATATAAACAATATTGACAAATTTGCATTTTTATATGTAAGAAGTTAATTTGGGCCGCAAACAAAAGATAACTGAATTGGAGATCGGCAGGTAGTTCCAAGAATACTTCTTCTTGATATTGACTCTTTTCTAGATTAATAGCAGTTACAAAGGTAGTAGAAAAAGACAAGATTTAATAGAATCTAAATTATTAAAACTAGTGTAGAGTTTATTAACAATCCCATTAATATAGTATGGTTCAGGGACCCTGGTAAGAGCTTCATGGGACATTTTCAAACAGAAAAACATACCACAAAAGACTGATTTTAGTGGGAGAATTTAATTAGACAGGAATGATTACGTTAGTTTAATGGAACTTTTAATTGAAAATCTGGCAGCATTGTAACCTGCTTCACAGCTGCCACTTAATTCAGATATATCTTAAAATTGACAAGTTTTCCTCATGATATTTGAAAACCGTCTAAATAGCTTGGAATTGGTTTATAAATGTTTAAAGGTATTTTGAAATTATGGTAAAAACAAATAATAGATAGGATCTTCTGCTTCAATATGGTGCACTTAAAATGATATCAGGTAAACTACATTGACAATAATCATAATAATTCTTAGAAAGAATTCAAAGGGCCACCTTCAAAATGTTGATGATTATAAGTTTAAACCACGTGCATTGTCTTCCATTACTTACAAAACTCTAAAAGCTATCTAAAGTAATGCTGTTTCCAGAATTATATCTTGTTAAGGGTAGTGATATTCAGCACATGTTTTAGGAAGATTGAAAACTCCAACTTCATCATCTTCATCACCATCATCATTGTCATTATACTGTATATATTTATATGTTACATCCTTGTTCAACGAGTAGAAATCATATTTACCTCATTTATTCAGAACAAGCTAGTTAGCATTCAATGTTTTTGCTAGATTTAACTTTGAATAAGATACCATTGGTTTACAGAGAGTTACTCAAATTCATGAATTCAGAGGAACACCGTGGAAATGGATCAGTTGTTAGTTACTCATAGCATTAATTTTGGCTTAGGTAGTTTCTCACAGGGAGCTCAATAAGCACTTATATGAAGGCCTAACCTTTCCACATGATTTTCATATCATGGCTGAATGTAAATTTTAATTTTAAATAATCAGTAAGGACATGTAAGTAAATCAATTCTATTGTTTCCCTCTTTTCATTTTTATGGTTATTGTCTTGTCTCCTGTCTGTTTTAGGCCTCATGGATACCAAATGTTGTAGGAGTAAAGACAAAGTATATATGTTAATTTCAAAGTTAATTTTCCTATAATTACTGGAGAGATATCTTTTAATCTCACATATCTGCAATACAGGGATCTCATTGATTAAATCAAAAACAGGAAGCATAGACATAAAATGTATATAAGACGTTATAAAATACTGGAATACTAGGAAATAGCTAGTAGACAACAGATAATACTTTTATTTCTCAGAGTATCAGGGGCTAGAAGAGTTTTAATGTGGGCAAGAAGTTTAATGGTTTTACAAAATAAGAAACCGCAACACAAAGGACATGTTTTGTTGTTGAAGGACAGATTGAGACGAATATGTGTACAGACATGGAAGAAGAAGAAAAATGAATCTTACCTTTCCTAATTTCCAAAGGTTTATGAAATGTGTATATGAAAGATTATTAAATAGACACGGGACAATAGATATGGTGTGATCAAAGGTCTCAACCATCTACACATTTGACTTTACTGCAAACATGGATGCACCTGACATTCACAGATGAATAAACCCTTTCATTACTAAGTTTCTTTTCTCACATTATTTTATCATAACAAAAAATGAAAACCCTGACTCAACCTAATCAATTCCCTACCAGACTACAATATAATGAGTGATACTTGTCTAGGGTCACATTTCTGGTATGAAGTCACCTGCCCAACAGTGGTCCATTAGTATATACATTAATATATATGTATTTCAGGCAGTATAATAGTTTACTGTGTATCTTTATTCTTAATTTCTAAATTTGTCAATAAACTGTATTTTGAGATTTTTTTTGCTCTAATTTCCACTGAATCAGGAACATACTTCATTTTATAGAAAAAAGTTTCTATGAAAATGATCCTGCTTGGCCTCCCTTTCCGGACCCTAATGTGTTCTCTTGAGCAGCATAGACCTATACCCCATTTAGGACAAAGGTATGTTCAGGGGAGTTGCAACATTGCACTCTCTAAAAAGGCTCCTTGATTTGGCCCAGTTTCAACCTTGAAGTGATTACCAGTCTTCTGATGATCAACAACAGTATCCGACAACACCTGCTGTATGTCATTTGCCAGGAACTATGGAAACTGCTTTAATGTATTACCTCATGCAGCCCGTGTGGTCCATGCAGCTGCTGGTAAAGAACTCTTTTCAGAGTGGGACAAAGAGCTGGCAGCAGAGCACACACAATGGCAGCTGCAGAGTTACTGGGAGAATTGTCTTACAATTGGTTCCTGATTGGTTCCAAGGGCAGTTTTTCCTCATTCACTTACCGCGGTTTGCAGGCATCATGTACTTGCATTGTGAAAGATATGGAGCTGGGCGCAGTGTGCCAGCTCAGAACACCAGCTTGCCCTTCCTGTGTGCACCCTTCCGTTGTCAGAAAGGTGCATATTTCTCAGTCCTGTTTCAAATTCTGCTGACTGTGCCCAGGAGCACCCAAAGCCAATATCCTCCTCTTTTTCCATCACACTTAATATCCATCTCTTCTAATTGAACAGTCAACACTTGCAATTACTTTTCAACTGCAACTATCTAGTTTTAAAAGAGATAATTGTTCTCCCATAAAGCAATGCTTTGGAAAATCTTTTTGTTTTTTGTTTTTAATTTCTAAGTAAAAAAACACAAAAAGGAAAATAGAATTACATTAAATTTTGATAATTTGTTTCAGTTAAGACGCCAAGTCAATGAAAGAGTCAGAATCCATAGACTTATTTTCCACTTACTGGAGGAGGCAGCCCTTTGTGCTTTGCATTGAAACTCAGATGGGATTTCAGAAATGAGCAAAATATGAAACGTAGGAGTTCCAGAATGGATCTGCCACCTGCCAGCTAGCTTCAGATCTCAGAGGGGACCTGCCTGTATTTATTTAACGGAGAGATAAATGTGTTCACAGAACTGTTACTATAAATTCATTTGGAATCGGGACAGAGGTTGCACACATATTTCTCCCAGGCTGGAGCTGCTGGCAGATTTGGTTCAAGGTACCTTTGGGAGGCAATACCTTCTAAGGAGATGGCAAAGTGTGATTTTGTTATTCAGAGTGTCCCAACACCTATTTCTTCTAGTATAAAAGCAAACTTTTTGGCAGAACTTTTACATTTATTCTTAAAGATGCTATTATATACTTACTATATGCAAGGCAGCATATGGAAAAACATGTGTGGCCTGCAAAGTTGGTGTTGTGATTGTCCAGAAGTGCCTGTCATTTAGAAACTAAGCTAAGTAGAAGAGAAAAATGTAAGTATAACATGTAGAACATTGGGTGAGTTTTAGTGTTTCAGTCCAGACCAAGAGTAGTAACGTGAACACAAACACACACAGCCAAAACTTATGAAATTATAGCTTTTCAAAATTATTTTAAATAAATATACCTCTTAAAAATGACTGTGCCTCAATTTATTGTTGTTATTGTCATTTGTTTGTTTACTTAAGATAGGCTTTCTCATTGCCTTAGCTTCCTTGGAACTTACCATGTAATACAGGCAGATCTGGAATTCACAGAAATCTGCCTCCCTCTGCCTCTTGAGTGCTGGTATTAATGGTATATGTCACCAGATCCTGCCCTTATTTTTCCCTGCTTAAATTTAATAGGGATATTTTAAGGCCATTATATCTAGGGTACAGATTTGTTAAAAATGCAGAACTACAAGAAATAAATTATAATTGATGAACTTTTGCTAAAATAAATCTTTGGAATATTTTAGATTTTTTCAGTAATCTCTTCATGTATGTTGGTCAGAATTATTTGACTCCACTCATTTTATTCAAAACAAATCTGTTTGCTTATTTTTTGTGTGGAGGGACATAATTGTCTCAGAGTGTCTACTTCAAAATTTATGAGAAGACGTGTTGATCAAACATAGACATACTTAGTATCTATCGTTTTGTAAAAGGAGCTTTTTAGAAATAAATTTCAAGTCTATGTAAACATTTTAAAGTTCAATACAGGGCTGGAGAGATGGCTCAGTGCTTAAGAGCATTGCCTGCTCTTCCAAAGG
>LOEQ01002968.1:76341-88690 GCA_001685075.1 Bramus lutescens | reverse complement strand
ACTTCCCTGCTCCCATATCCACCCTTCCTCTATCCCAACCGTCCCAATCCCCCATGCTCTCCCCATCTTCCCCTTCTCACTTCTCTCTCCCCATCTCCCCTTATCCCCACCCCACCCCCACCCCCAAGCTCCTAATTTTTGCCTGGCAGTCTTGTCTACGTCCCATATCCAGGAGGATAACTACGTGTTTTTCCTTGGGTTCACCTTCTTATTAAAACAAAGCAAAACAAACAAAAATCTGAAACATTATTTTTCCCCTCAGCAAGTAAAATTATCTTTTTCTTTTTCATTTTAACTGAACATGTATTATTCTCTTACACAACACATACCAACCACACTTTCCCTTCCACCCACTCCTCTTACCTGTTCCCTCCACATCCCATCTACCCAGATCCACTCCCTCTCTGTTTCCTCTTCAGAAAAGAACAGACCTCTACAAGGCAACAGCCAAAGAGGACAAAACAAGATAAAATGATACAAGGAAAAATCCCTTATATTGAGGCTGAACAATCAAATAAAAAGTTTTATTTTACAAACAAATCTATGCCGTAGCCATCAGCATGTCTATGGTGACCTAATCATATGAAACCTATGACCCATTGAAAACTTAATTGATGATGTTAAGCTTATTTTTGAAAATCTATCTCTCTGAATTTTTATTCAGGTATTTTTATTTATTTTCTAAAGAATTTTAATTTAGGCAGTAAAATATGAAGTGTATTTTTAATATGAATGTCATTTAGCATACATAAAAGTTAAGATAATATACGAGGCATAGCTATTTTCATCTATGCAACTATGTGAAACAAAGTTTATAATTATTTTATTTATATTAACTAGTCATGTTAAAAATGAATGCATCAATGCTAGGATTATAGTTCAATTGTAGACTGTTTACTGAGCATATAATGCCCAAGTTCAATCCCTATCACTTTGAAATACAAAACAATAATAATATATGGATTCACAAAGTGAGAAATTTATTTCACACTGGGTAATTGAGTGGTGTTTATGACTATGTATTGTTTCCTTTTGGATTTTGATCAAGCCTGAAATAGGAAAAAACAAGTGGAAAATTTTTCATTTACATACATGTACATGCAAACCTTTTTTTTTTCTTTTGTATTTTTCTCTTCTTTCTATGAAAGGAAGTCCTTTGTTGGTTAGCACACTCCTCTTCAGTGAAAGTTTAAACGGACTTCCTCTTAGCTATAAAAACAATCTCCATCATTGGTGTACTTAAGATTTTTTTATCATTGTCTTAAAATTAACAATCAGTTTATTTTATAATGAATTATTCATCATGGAATGAAAATACAAATAAGATCAGGAATAGGAACTGCATTATATTGGTAAACAATTTCGATGAATTTCTCTTGTCCACTTCTTCTTGAATTCAACTAGGAGTCCTGATTTTCCCTGAAGAATGTGGTGCTTATTAGTTGCTTCACACTCTGCATTCACTTCTGGTTTAAAATACTCTCCACTCCCAAAGCTCTACTCATAGATCACAGGTCTCAGTGGTTAAAGAATCGATTTTTCTGAACTCAGCATTTGAGCATTATGACAGTGATACGTGTCGACTGGCCCTGAAAGAAACAGCTATATGACATTCCACACTGTATTTATTGTAGGGTGTAATTGAGATCCTTGTCCACTAAATCATACTATTCCTGTAAGAGGACCAACAGGAGAAATTTCTCTCAGGTTTCAGTAACAGGAAGCACTGTTTATCCCAAGCAGCTGGAATGCCTTCAGATATGAATGCTGCATATTACAATTTTATCATCTTTTCTGCTTTGGTTGGTAGGAAGGTTAAAATTGAGTGTTACAGAATTTTTATTACTTGCCTGTTTTTGCCTGTTATATTTTCACTGTTCTTTACCTAGTCCACTTCGCAATTCTCTACATATATTCTGGTTCCTTTTGATCCTTCTGTCGTTACAGTATTAGAAATTCTTTTGGGCACTTGATTATTTTTTTCCTTTGAAGAAGTGGGGGGAAATAAGTCTTTTTCTACTGGAGACACATTTTAATCTAACACAGATAATTGCTGTGTTTTCTGTTTCATTTAGAATTTATTAGCTGAAATACATGTACACTAGCACTAGTGCCTGAGAAACAAGAACGGCAACTAAAATATAATGCAGTAATTATATCCATTTACATTCACTATTAATTATTAATCATAATCTTCCATCATCTATGTCTTTTGGCTCTTAGTGTCTATTATTCAAAACTATACCACTGCGTGCTTTTACTGTATCATTTGAAATTTTCAGGTAATTATTTTTCCAAGTGTTTTCCAGGTATTATATAGTAGAAAACAGATAATTTTGCTAAATAACAGACAATATAGGAAATATTTTTATATTTAAAATAAAATCCATTTGTTTGTTTACATTGGAAGGATTATATTCCTACCCTATTTTACACTGGGTATAACATTTATAGACATGATAAAGTCTTATATATAATAATTGTGATACATTTCCCCCTGTATTCTTCAGAGGAAGGTAGCATTGATTATTATAAGGGAAGTTTGTTAACTTAAGAAATACAACAGACTTTTCTGGATTCAGTTTTGGACAGAGTCATGCATTTCTTGGTGATATGAATTTTGGGAGTTAGTCCCATCATATTGTCTGAATTATACCAAGTAATATATTTAGTATCTCATCTCAAATAATATAACTTGCTATTTTTTCTTTGTTAAATGTACTTCAATCTATAAAACAAAATCATTAAATAAATCTAAGGAAAAAGCTTATACCCATAAACATTGATAATATAAGATGAACATTTATATTTTGTACAGAAGTTAGGAAGTTGCTGAGGAAAAAAAAATTTTCTTTTCATGAGATGTAAAGCATCTTGGTCCACTAGTGACCACAGAATGCCATTACAAAGCAGCTAAAGTTGCCTGTGACCACGAGGATACTCTTGTCTTCTGTTTCTTCCTTGTTAATATAAAGCAGCTTGGGTTACCAGTAACAGCAGGACTCCATCTTACCTCCTATCTCTTGCTTGCTAATTGTAGGTATTTGTTTTTCAGGCTCACTGGGAAGGCCTCACAGGCAGAATAACTTTCAATAAAACCAATGGCTTACGGACAGATTTTGATTTGGATGTGATCAGTCTCAAGGAGGAAGGATTGGAGAAGGTACTTTTATCCTTCAGTTTGAATATTTAATCATCATATTAAATATGATACCGAAAAAAGGAAAACATCTTTGTTAAAGTTACATTTCACTTTTTTATTTTTATTGAATAATTTCTATATAATTATCTAATATATTATGTTAAGTACAATTATTAACAACTAATATTTCAAACTCAAGCATTTTGGTAATCTTTTTTGTTTTTTGTATTTTTGTTTTATTTATTGATTAATTTTTTAAAAAACTAACTTTTTTCATTATACATACCAATCCAAGTTCTCACTCCCTCTCCTCATACCTTCCCACTTCACCCCCATCCAATCCTCAGGCAGGGTGAGGCACATTGCTGTGGAAGGTCTAAGGCCCTCCCTACTATATCTAGGCTGAGCATGGTTTCTAAAAATTACATTTATTTTATTTTCATGTGTGTGAGCATTTTCCCCTGCATCATTGTATATGTACCACAATCGAGCTTGGTAACTATGAGGTTCAGAAGCTGGAGTTACAGATGTCTGTGGCTGCCATTTTGCTGCTAGTAATCACTTCTAATTGTTTCATACTTGTAATATGTTCCTAAAATGATTTTTAAGAAAAAAAATCTTTTCATACTGGGTCATTTTAGAGTGACGCATCTAAATTAGTATACAAAAGCTGAATTATGTGGATACATGGTGTAAAATATAACATTGTCTTAAATTATTTGATTCTATGCCTAGGGTTCAGAGGCTTACTATAAAAATATTTTAGTGTTTTAGCATTTCTGATGTATCAATTTACAATTTTCTTATAGTTCATTAAAGAGTTGAGATAATCAGATATTTTTATAAGAGTACAGAAAAGCTCTATTTAAATGAAATAGTTTTGCATTATAGACAGTAAAGAAGATTTTATCCAGCATATGGAGTTTAATGAAGATAATGATTTCTCCACTCTGACACATACCAACATATCTTAAAGATTACTCAAGTTACCATGGAGAGAAGAAAAACATACATTTTGAGGCTAAGCAAGGTGTACCTCCATAAGGAATAGGCTCTAAAAAGCAATTTCATGTACTGGTGGTAAATCATTGTCCTACTCCCAGTGATGCCAGAGATTGCCCAAGCCACAGAACTGTCAGTCACATGCAGTGGGAGGATGGAAGGGAGAGGGACCTGTGGTTGGCAGATAAGATAAATAAAAGGTTTTTAAATAAGAAAAGTACACATTTCTTATATGTCATGTAAAAATTGTGCATACATTCCGACAAGTTGATGACATGGGTGATAGAACAATTATGCCATTCCACTGAGATGTTTATATTGTACCACTTGAAAAAAAAACAATGTAAAGTGAAGAATGCAGTATAAGAAACTGGAATAAAAGTAGCCATGACACAGTATTTTCTGAGCTACCTTGCTTCTAGGGTGTGAGCATTTCTTGGATCTAAGCATAGATTTGATAATAGACTTTTATCTAATAGCTTTCTGGAATGTGATTACATTGTAGAACTATCTACATCACCAGGATGATCTCTGATGATGATGCTCTTAATATTATCAATGATCCAGTCTTCTATGTGACTCAAACTTAAGAAAAGTGAGGAATGTTCCCATGTATTTTATTGGGCTCACCAAAGACCTATATATAATAATTTTCATGTATATGTGATAATCCTACAATGCAAGAAAAGTGAAACTGTGAAATATACATATTGGCATAACACTTCTAAGTGACTTGTGAGCACTCCTGAAACATGAGTATTTGTTTGTACATTAATAATATGATAATTCTACTCAATGTTATTTTATTCAAAGTTCTCAAAAAGGCACACACACAACAGAAGAATATTTCTAAAAAAAATGAAGAATCACAGTAGATGAGGTTCTGAGAATTAGTCTTCTAATAATGGGAAAATATTGAGTTCAGTTCTTCCTTACTATGCCTCCTTTTATGCTTCTTTAGAGTGAAAAGCTTATTTTTTGTGATTGTATGTTACAACTATGCAGCTCCTTTATTATTTTATAGGAGCACATAGTTAAAATATTGCATTGAGTTTCAGAAGAATCATTAGACTCTAGAATCATATTGGAACTGCTTAGGGGAAAGGAGACTTTCAGAGTAAAATTTAATTTGTTTTCTTTTTTCTTTTGAGATGGATCTTATATATGGTAGACTGGCTTCAGCCCCCATTACACAGCAGAGAATAATGCTAAACTTCTGACCTTCCTGCCTTTCTCTCCTGAGAGCTTAAAAGCATGCATTATCATGCTAAATTTATTTATTTTTTTGGATCAAACCTGACTCTTTATGCATGTTAGTCAGCCATGCTCCCAAATTAGCCATATCTCCAACCCAGAAAGTCTTTCATGTTATGAGATTCTTAGTGTAAAGTTTTGATGTTTAATGTTGTCAGTTTGACAAGGTGTAGAATTACCTTTGTAAAAACCCTCTGATAATTCATGTCTCTTATGGTGTTTCCAGGAGGGATTTGATGAGGTTAAAAGACCCAACATAAAATTAGGCATCACTGTACCTCAGGCTATGGTCTTAGTCTTAGACTAAATAAAATTAAGAACAGACTGAAAATATGACCAATCTCTTTACTTTTGGAGTGGATTCAATTTAACCAGGTGTCTCACGATCCTATTAACAAGTGTTCCCAACAAGATGGACTTTACCTCAAACTGTGAGCTAACATTAACCCTTGATTCCTTAAATTCTTTATTGCCAGATATTTATAAGAACAATGGACAAAGTAACTGATATAGTTTAAGAACTACTGAAATATGAGCCTGCTTGGAATAGTAATAGATAAAAATATACTTCTTATAATTACATCTATGTAGAAGATAATCTAGAAATAGCAATTAGATTCATATAAAAGAGAGATCAGAGAGGAGTGTGATATCCTTAGGGTCCTAAGCCTGGAATTGTGTTATGATCACCCTCTATTTCAATAATAATTAAGATCAAAATACTCTTTCAATCTATATTGTCAGGTGAATTGATTGGTAGTGGATCAATAAAGATCTCCAGTATGCATCTTTGAAAGTATCTAAAGTCAGTGGTTTCTTTCAAGCAGAGCAGGGGCACTAGGTACCATTCCAGATTTTATCTATGTTAGCCAATAAAAATGGTGAATTTCTTTCTGAAGGGTCTTCTATTCTGTGCATAAGATTAAGAAAATGAAAAGAAGTCCTTCTCAACATTTAAATTATTTTCATCTAAACAAAAGTT
This sequence comes from Bramus lutescens, assembly GCA_001685075.1. NCBI lineage: Eukaryota > Metazoa > Chordata > Mammalia > Rodentia > Cricetidae > Bramus > Bramus lutescens. The sequence continues at coordinate 82,310 of LOEQ01002968.1, read as the reverse complement.
ATATTTTTATTGTGCATTCAACATTTACTTAAAATATTCCACATTCATTGATAAAATAATCCAATCCATGTTTTACAGTATAGCTATGGTGCAATCCTCAGAATCATCTTAATTCTATTTTCATTAGATTCCACTCTTCAGACCACAACAACCAGATAGGTTTTGCCTAAACAAGTTGGTCCTAGCTCTATTTAAACCCTTCTGTGGCTTACCATTTAGTTTTGCACAAAATGATGTGGGATTCCCTTCTGTATGCTATGAAAACCATTGGTTAAAAAAGGACTGTTTTGAGCCTATAGCAGAGAAGGACAGAAAGAGCTAGTCAGGGAAAACTAAAGTTAATGCTGGGAGAAAGAAAGGTGGAGTCAGAGAAATACCAAGAAGCCTTGCCAGAAACAGATGTTAGAACTTTAGCCAGTAAGCCACAGCCACAGGGTGATGAGCAGACTAATAGAAATAGGTTTAATTAATATGTAAGAGTTAGCCAATAAGTAGTACCAATGGATCAAACAGTAATTTAATTAATACAGTTTCAGTGTGATTGTTTCAGGGCTCAGCAGACAGGAACCAACAAGTGCTCTCTCCTACAAATTGGTGCCCATGTGGTCAACTAAAATCCACTTAAATCCTGAGACAGCTTGAACAGGAATTCTAGACACAAAAGAAAAGAGTTAAGCATGGTTTGGTGGGCTCTGTTTGCTAGAAGCAAGCAGAGGCATGACTCCTTTAAGAGAGTTTTTACTGATTAAGTGGTAGGAGAAAAAAAGCTGAGCCATTTTGAAATGCTGGCTTTCTGGGCCCTGCTGACAGCGTGAACTCTGGCTCTTTCAGGAGATCAAGCATTTAAATGAGGTTTGTGAGCAACATGTTACGATTTGCTTGTGGCAACATTGACCTGCTGTCTGCCTCATACTGGTGCAGTGTGCACAACTTGCAGATGCACTGAATGGACTTCCACCATGTTGAACTGTGCAGAGTAAGCAAGAAGTACTGTACATACCCTAATAATGCCACAACCTAAGTTTTAAAGAAGTGCTTTGCATTTTAAGAAGCACTCCTTGACAGTAAAGAATTACAGATATACAATAGGACAGATTCAGACATAAAAGACTTCTAAATAGGCCACAGTATCAGACAAATGCATGTAGGCTTTGGAGAGAGAAGTAATAGAGAGTAATTAAAGGAAATATATGGTTTATAAAAAATAAAACAAAGTCTTTAAAGAGAAAGAAAATAAGCCACATGAAGATGAACTATTCAAAGAGAGTTTGGATTATCTTTTCTTTAATTTTTTTGAATGTGAAAGAACTAAGTACAGAGAGACCTTTTATTGTATGGGCTGCTAAACTAAACCAGCATACATATTTTAAAGGTACCTTGATTTCAAAATATTCGTCTAAGGATATGTTGCTTTATAAAGAGGTTCTTCTTTTGTTTACACAGAAGATAAGAACCTGCAGATTAATTTCAGGCTAATAAAATATGATGGATTATGAACCCCCAAAAGGTCTCTGTGAACACCCCAAAAACTTACTTTACCCCCCAAAAAAGCAGGAAGAAGTTTGGAGAAGGACTACACCCATATTCCCAAATATAGTTTATAAATATTTCTTTACATTTAAAGGGGGATATGCTATAGAGATTGGCATTGGTATGAATCTTGTTTTATTGATATGTTGTCTTATTGATACAAATTTAAGGTCAATTTTGTTATACCATGTATTTCTGCTCTTGATTAAAGTGTTGTGTTTGGGTAGCCTATTTGAAAATTTAAGGTATATAAGAAATATAGGTTAATAGGGAGTCATCTATAATAGTGAATCTCATAGTCATGTTAGTTAGTTTTTTTAGATATATACAGATATAGTTCAGTTTGATAGGTATTCTTCAAACCTTTCAAAGACTGTAGAATATGGTATTTGAAATGTTTAAGAGCTTAGGTCTTTTCATGACAATGAGACACATCTGCTCCTGGCAGCACCAATTATTTCAAGAGGAAGATGGGCATTGAAGAGGCTCTTTATGGATTTGGTTAGCCATTTGGGCAAGAAACTGCTCTTGCCTGGACTGCTTAATGAACTGAACATGCAGGACTCACAGAAAAATGACTGCTGAACTTGCCTAAAGGTGAGATGGTCCTTTAGGGTTCCTGCTTCATGAAAGAGTCTTCCAGACATTCTGCAGGACACAGAAGAAAGTAACTGACAAAAATACCAATATATGCATAACTGTCTTTGAAATTTTCTGCTTTATGTAAAGGTCTGTTGGATACTATGGGCCTGAAGATGGATGCACCAATGGTACAAAAGAACTTTGGGTGACTGTCCAGACAGTGAAATGTCTCTGTCAATTCTAGAGTTTTGGAAGTTGCTTATAATAAACTTCCTGTTAATTTAGGTAACATTATATCTTTCTGGTGTCTTTGATGGAGATGAAGAATTGATAGTTATAGTTTTCCTTAGTAATAATAAAAGATAAATTAGATATAAATATTGTAACTGTAATCTGTAAGTTTACTATGTTAAAATTAAAGCCTTCCTTTTTTACTTAAACAGAAAAGAGGGCCAAACAGTGATTTAATTAATATAGTTTCTGTGTGATTATTTTGGGGCTAAGTGGCCAGGAACCAACAAGCAGATCTCTCCTCCTACAACAAAATCCAAATATGTCTTATAAAGCACTGCTTACCACTTACTATCTTCTCAGTGCTATTTATGGTTTAAATACACAACATGGCAGCTAAAAAATATCTTATACTTTCAAGTATTTAAGGTATATATGCTACAGAAAAACATCTAGCACAAAGTACAATATTAGGAGATATTCATTAGCCTTTGAAAGAATGAAGGGACACTATGAATATCCTAGGACATATTTCACACAAAGCACTTATTCCAGTTTCTGATGGAAGTTAACTTTTACAACTTCATTGGGAACAGACAATGGCAATCATGAGGTTTCAGATGCCCAATATCATGAATCAGCAGATATACATTGAATAGAAGCTTTATTGCAACATAGTGTTCTTTAGATTCTCATATGTACCCACAAGAACACATGCATTTGCAATCTGTAGACCTGTTGCTGGAAGTCTGATGTTCTATAATATGTGGACAGGATAACAGTAACAGGAAAATTCTTGTTCTCCTGAGTTTGCAGGTGTGTGCGTTTGATGTAGTCTTAGTTTGTGTTTTATATTGCTGGGAAGACACCATGTCCACAGCAACTCTTATACGCAAAATATTTAATTCAGTTCGTGGCTTACAGTTTTAAATGTTCAGTCCAATGTCATCATGTGGGGAGCATTGTACTAAGCATTCAGATGTGGGGTTGGAGCTGAATATCCTTACCACTTTATTGGAAGGCAACAGGAAATCAAATGACTGTCACACTGAGGGAAGTCTGAGCAAAAGAGACTTCAAAGCCCACCCTCATAATGTGTTTCCTCCAACTTCACTCTTCCTCCAAAAGGCCACAGCTCTTAACTGTTCCACTCTTTTCGGGGTTCATTTTCTTCCAAATCACTACATTCTTCTCCCGGTCACCAAAGACATATAGCCATATTATAATATAGTCAAACTTCAAAATATCACCATAGACCATAACAGTCTCAAAGTTGTTTCAAAATTCAAAGTACAAAGTCTTCTGAGAAGCAAGGCAATCTCTTAACTGTAATCCCCGGTAAAAATCAGATAAAAAAGCAGATGACATACTTCCAACATATAATAGTACAGGATATACATTAACCATTTCAAAATGCAGAGAAGGGAACATAGCAAGAAAATACTGGACAAAAACGAGCCCCAATACCTCCTGGCAAACTTTAAACTCTACATCTTCATATCTAATATCAAAATGTTCTTCAGATATCCAGTTCCATTCAGCATATTTGACTGCAACATACTTCTTTCTCTTGGGCTGGTTCCATTTCCTCTCAATAGCTCTTTATAGCATGTATCATGGGACTCTGTCAACTCCAACATTATTGATTCTTCAAGGCAATCCAGGCTTCAACTTGAAAACTTCAGTGACCTCTGTACTAGGCTTCCATTCAGGGACACTCCTGACACATGCTTTATTCTATAATTCCTTTCTTCTATCCTTATCTCTAAAGTCAGAACCATGTCACTGAAGCTGCTAAGTTCTGCTGCTTGCTGTGACTGGAACATGACCCCCCTTGTTCAATTATATCTTTACAAATTTTCTGTCTTTCACTATCTAGACTTGGATGTACTGAAACTTGCTCTGTAGACTAGGCTGGCGTCAATCTAAGAGATCTCCCAGCCTCTATTTCCCCAGTGCTTGGATTAAAGATATGTACCACTATATCTGGCTCTAAATTTCTTTGTAATTCTTTTTTGCAAGTTGGAAATTTATCTGGGTGGGTTCTTGTGTTGAAGTCACCACAGCCTTTATTTAATTTCTTAATCTCTTTATTTTCTTGAACAAAGAATTTAGTTCTATTCCTTTTCTCCTCAAATATTTTTCCTTGCACAGAATTTTCCTTTTCATTGTGAGTCCTCAATATAGTTAACACTACTAGACACACAACATATTCTATACTAAACTGTTTTGAGATTACTTCTGCCAAGGAAATTAGTCTAATACTCTTCACTTTAGCCTCAGACAGAGTCTTCAGACAAGTGTGAAAGGCCAACTACTCTCTTCAACAAAATATCACAAGAACAATATCTAGGCAAGATACTAAAATCCTTTTCTGAAACCTCTTGAGCTGGCTCCTGACATTTCAAAACATTATCAGTCTTCCATGGTCCTGTTGGTCCATTAAGCAGTGCTTAAAGCATTCTACTGTTTTCCTAACCCAAAGCACTGAAGTCCATATTATTCCAAGCAAAAGCATTGTCAGGTCTATCACAGCAATGCACCTGTCCCTGGTAACAACTTCTGTCTTAATTTTGGTTTTCTATTGCTGTGAGAAGATACCATGTTCACAGCAGCTCTTATAAGAAATACATTTAGTCGAATTTGTGGCTTAGAGTTTTAGAGGTTCAGTCCATTATCATCATGGCAGGAAGCATGCCAGTGTGCATGCTGACATGGTGCTTTAGCTGAAAGTCCTTACAACTTCATTAGCAAACAACAGGAAATTTAGTGACTGTCACACTGAGGGAAATGAGCAAAAGCCTGCCTTCACATGACACACTTCCCTTAACAAGGCCACACCTCCTAATACTGTCACTCCCTTTTGGGGCCACTTTCTTCCAAACCCTCCCAGAGGATCACTGCAGTTTCCAACTGTTTATGAAGAACATTATTAAGCATTACTTCTCTTATGGAAAAGTGACATTTTTTTAATAGAACTCTTCACTGATGAACTTTCATCAGCCTGTAGAATGCAGTTCTTATTAATGGCCTACATAAAAAATGTCTGAAAGGAATTTACAGTATTGGAGGAGGACCTGCTTCTTTGTCCCAGCTGCCCAGAACCAAAATAATCACACAGAAACTGTATTAATTAAATGAATGCTTGGCCAATTAGCTCTAGCTTCTTATTGGCTACCTCTTTCATCTTAAATTAACCCATTTCTATTCATCTGTATATCACCATGAAGTTGTGGCCTACCAGCAAAGTTCTAGCATGTCTATCTCCAGTAGCAGATCCATGGTGTCCCGTGACTCTAGCCTTCTTCCTCACAGCATCCTGTTTACTTTTTTCTGCCTAGCTCTGTTCCCCTATAGCTCTGCTATGTAGTGAAAGGGGAGCACAGGCCTGCTTTTCATCCAGCCCAGCTCCCACACAGATAGCTCATACCTCAAAATAACAACACACAAATTGTATTCATTTAAGCACTGCCTGGCCCATTAGCTCTAGCCTCTTACTGGCTAACTCTCACATCTTCTTTTAACCCATATCTGGTAATCTGTGTATCACCACAGGGTCGTGGCTTACTGGAAAAGATTCTAACCCACATCCATCTTGGGCCAGAGCTTCATGCATCTGCCTGACT
>LOEQ01002968.1:63573-76269 GCA_001685075.1 Bramus lutescens | reverse complement strand
TTCTTTATTAACCAAAGAAAGTAACACATAGACAGATGACCCTCCTACATCACTGCTATAGGCCCGCAGTAGTTCCTTTATTAACCAATGAAAACAACACACAGACAGAAGAACCTCCTATACCATTTACAGTCTTCAAAATATATCTACACCTAAATCTCCAAGTCAGATGAATAAAAAATTATTTCTTTATTAGACTTCTAAATATATAATACACAGAAGTGTTTATCTCTCATGTTTGATTGTATTTGGTACATGCATCCCATTCCTTATGGTAGCAATAAATCTAAATTTCTCAGAATCTGATATCTATTGCCTCTCATTAGAAAATAATTGCCAATGGCAACATTGTCCAGTGCTCTTAAATCTGTCCAGAACTATATTCCCTTTCTGGGCTGTATTAAGCCCAATGTATTTGATTATATATAATCATTATTATAGGATTATCATATAATATATCTCTTATTTAAAGTTAATCACAAGTCTTAACTGTGATTATTTCAATGTTGCTTTATTATAGTTATTGTTTTATTTAGAAATTTAAATCTTCAGTTTGGTAACGTATTTTTTTAAAATCATTTTTGGATGATATTTTTGCTTAGAAGTGAGCAGAATTTACTCATTTGTGGGCAAAAAGTTTTTGTTCTAACCCACTAAATTTCTTATTTGTCTCATCAGATAAGAAATTTAATTTGAAGTTTTCTTTCTTGATGAATTTTAACTAAATTAACTATGTATTTAATATATTAGGCAGGAGATTTCAAATCCATCCTAACCTGAAGTGCATATTCTTGGAAAGTGACAGTATTTGTGACCATTTAATTCATCAATTCAAATTTCACTTAAAATTGTAAACAAAACACCAAACCCTTAAATTGTAATTAAACATTTGGGTACCTTGGTTATCGACAAAATAAAAAATCCTAAATGTGAAAAATAAAAGTTCTTATTACTAAGTTCTTTTTACTAGCAAATTGTTCATTTATTGAATTTCTACTCTCAAAGTGGTACTATAGTTCTCAAATGATAAATTCAGGGTTTTTCTTTGCATTGTGTTTGCATGTCAATTAACATATGTGAATGTAGCCTGTTTCCTTTTATGCTAAGTAGTCAGTGGTAGTAAACACTGGTTTTGTATGAAATTATTCCTGTCTTTCTTTGTGAAATCAGGTGTTAGATATTATTTTCATCATAACTCATACTCAAGCGGATACACAACTTTCAAATGTTGATATCAGTGATCATTGAAAATTTTTCAGTTAATTATATCATTATTTTTAATATTTAATGATTGAGAAGTGTAACAGAAAGCTAAAGAAAATCTTTAAATTCTCACCAGCACTTAATAAGAAACCTACTGTTTTGAAAATAATTCCCTATATCCATTTTCATGTGCCGTGTTGACTTGAGAAACCTTGGGTTTCAAATTTTTCAGAAGTAATTGGGTTGTAGAGTAGTAGGTATTTCACCAATTTGTATTCAATCAAATCATAAAATAACTATCTTTAATTATATGTGAGCACACTGTTTAAACCTATCATCCAGCATTTACTTCTCACTTCTCTCAGAAATACAATAAAGTATTACCTTTCCCTAAAAAGGAATAGTTAATATACACAAGACAAACTAACTTATGCTTCATGTGGTTGGACAGCATACATTACTGAGAAAATGTTTTCTTACAAATTATTTCATTATAGAGATTTCACATCATGCAATGACTCAAACAGAACACCTGAAATAGTTCCTCATTACATCAATAGGCCTTCCTTTGAGAACTGTTGCTATAATGTTCCTCAAGACTGACACATTTTTCTCATACTATGTCAAGCTATGTGTATAATAAAACAAAAGTTTTATTATTATGTGTATTTGTGTATGTGCTCCTGCATGCATGTACATGAATACTGATGTTTGATACTAGGGTCTAGGACAGGCTGTGTGCTAAGCAAGTGTTCTATCAGACCCTTACACTCCAACTCAATAGTATCATAATAGAAACAATGGTTATAATTTAAAACCTGTAAATATCCAATTTTCTTCTAGAAACTTTCAATTCATTGGTATAATGAAAATTTTGATAGAATTTAATTTGTGATTTTAAGCAGGTAGTTTAATTGAAAATGTTATTTGTGTTTAAATAAGTTTTGCAACTATTATTTCCAGATCTGGTTTAGATTAGTCATTTTATATTCAAGGATGTTTCTGATATTCTTGCCAGGTATCTGATTACTAAAAGATATGCCCAGTAATTCTGCTTAAAACAGAGCTGACATACAATTTTAACAAAAACACTTCAATTGTTGATAATAAGAACTGAAAATAGTTTTTGGAAATATAGTATGTGAGTGATTAAACAAAGGGGCATTATTCTAAGAATGCTGTCAACACATAAAATAATTAGTCTACTTATTGTAAAAAATTACAATAATTATAAACAATTTTTGTACAAAGACAAACAAGACAGACACTAAAGAAAATATGATTACTGAAAATTGTATTAAGAAATTAAAGATTTCTGAGAATTTAAATTACAGATAAAATATTTACCCAGAACAATTATACACTCTAAGTTATCTATGAAATAGGTAAATTATGTATGTGTATGTGTGTGTGTGTGTGTGTGTGTGTGTGCATGTGCATCTAACAGTAACAATTAAAAAACAAAGTCATGAATTTGAGAGGGAGGTTGGGGTGGGGGAGTCACAGAACAATGGCAGAAAGGAAATGATATGGATACATCACACATGTAGAAAATTCTCAAAAAATATTGTTAAAGAATTAAAAGAAATCAATGGTATCTTAGGAAAGTAGAAAGTATATGGTAAAGATAATAATAAGACAAATCTTGAACAAAATAATACATGGATATAAATGAGCACAGGGAAGCCTTTTGATTCCAGTATTATTAGTCTACACATAGCTAATATTACCAGTCTATACTACCAGGCTCATTTATGAGTATATTTATGTGAAATATTAAATGGCTAAAATTTAATCTTCTTCATTGTTGGTGGAAGTTTATTGGCCACGCAGACCCAAAATAATCTCACAGAAACTGTATTATTACAACACTGCTTGGACTATTAGCTCATGTTTCTAATTGACTAGCTCTTATATCTTAAATTAACTGATTTCTCTTAGTCTGTGTATCACTACATGGTTGTGGCTTACCAGCAAAATTCTGTTCAGTATCTGATGTTAGTCTCCTGTGGTGGATACATGGCTTCTCCTTGAGTTTGCCTATTCTCTCCCCCTCTATGTGCTTGGAATTCCCACCTTGCCATATTCTGTGCTGCAAGAGACCCTACTCAGGTTCCTTGTTAACCAATGGTATTCACAGAATACAGAGGGCAATTCCACATCATCTCCGTTTTCTGTCTAAATAAAAATGAATATTTTAACAAAGCAATTTTACATACATCAACACAGTTATTAAGCAAGAATTATAGTTATAATATTTAGTGCATTTACATCTGGAAAGTTAAGGAAAATACTCTATCATCTATCCTATCATGTAAGTCTAAAGTTTTATGTCTATTCTATCTTTTATCATAACTAAGGAAAACTATAACTACCTATTCATCAACTCCTTCAAAGACTCCAGAAGGATATTATATTACCTAAGTAAATAGGAAGTACATTGTAAGCAACTTACAAAACCCTATAATTGACTGAGGCTTCTCGCTACCTGGACAGTCAGCCAAAGTTCTTCTGTAACTTTGGGGCATCCATTTTCAGCCTACAGTCCCATAGTAAACAGCAGAATTTTCCATGCAATGTGAAATTTCAAAGACAGTTCCAACTATACTGTCATTTTGTCAGCCACTTTCTTCTGTGTCCTGAAGAATGTCGGGCAGACCCTTTCATGAAGTAGGAACCCTGAAAAATGGTCTCACCTGCAGGAAAGTTCATCAGGCACTTTTTTGTGGGTCCTGCTTGTCTAGATCATATAGCATAAATTCAAGCAGTCCAAATAACATTAGTTTATTGCCCAAATGGCTAACCAACTCTATAAGATGCCTCTTCGATGCCCATCTTCTTATTGAAATATATTGGTGCTGCCAGGAGCAAATATGTCTCATTGCTGAGAAAAGTCTTAATTTCTCAAAAAATGCCACATTCTGTAGGTCTTTGAAAATTTAAAGAATATCTGTTCATCTGAAATATATTATTGTACACTAGAAAATCTAACATGACTACAAGCTTGAACTATTATAGATGACTATTTATAGTTCTTAATCATACATTACATTTTGAAATGAGCTATACAAACACAATAGCTTCATCAAGAGCAGAAATACACAAAAATATAACAAAATTGTCCTTAAATTTGTATCAATAAATCAAGATCCATAGCAATGTAAAATATTCATTTCTATAGCATAACCCCTTTGAATGTAAACAAACATTTAACAACAATCATTGGGAATTTGGGGGTAGTTCTCTCTAATCTGCTCCCTGCTTTTTGTTGGGAAAAGTATTTGGGAGTTTTATGGAGACCTTTCAGGGGGTCTTTGTCCTTCAAACCACATTAACCTAGAAGGAATCCACGAGTTCTCTTGCTCTGTGGAAACAAAAGCAGAACCTCGTTTCGAAGAAACATATGCTTAGACCCAAATTTTGAAGTCAAGATACCTTTAAAACATACGTGTTGGTTTAGCTTAGCAGCCTGAATAATGAAATATCTTTCTGTGTTTAGCTCTTTCCCAGTCAAAAAAGTCAAAGAAAACACAATAATATACATAATCCAGACTCTTTGTATTTTCTATCTTTACATGGTTTATTTTTCTTTACTCCTAATACCTATGACTCTCTGTATTTTGTCTCTTTAAAGCTGACTCTGTCTTTATTGAGTATCTATAATAATTTTCTGAACAGGAGCACTTTTTTTGCTGTATTTAAATGCTAGGACCAACTTTGTAGTCGTGCCTGTTGTCTCCTTCCATTCCAACATGGTGAAAGCTTGTTCACTGCCTCTGAGAGTCATGCACTCTGCCCCAGCTCCAGTGTTGCATCAGGTCTATGTCTCCATATACAAACTAATAGCATGCTGCTCAGATGCTTCATTCAAATGTTCCCAGCTGAACCTTCTGAAAAAGACAGAGCCACTTGTGCAGACAAACCAGGAAGCCACCGTTTTTAAAGAAGCTGCGCAGTTTTTGTGGATCCTCTCCTAAGGGAGCCATGGTGCCCCTGCTCACCAGCAGCAAACAGAGCCCATACTATAAGCCTGTAGGCTGAAGATGGGTTCCCCAATGCTACAGAAGAACTATGAGTGACTGTCCAAGCAGTGAGATGTCTCTGTCAATTGTAGAGTTTTTGAAGTTGCTTACAGTGCACATCCTGTTAACTTATATAATATTATATCCTTCTGGAGTCTTTGATGAGGTTGAAAAAAGATAGTTATAATTATAGCTTTTCTTAGCTATGATAAAAGATAAAGTAGATATAAATATTGTAGCTATAATTCTTGCTTGATAACTGTTTTGTTGTATGCCATCTAGCTATGTTAAAGGTAAAACTTTCCTTTTTTCAGACAGAAAAGAGGAGGTGTAGTGGGAAGTCATTCTGTGTATATGTTGCTTTTATTGATTAATGGATAAAGAAGCTGCTTGGGCCTGTGACAGGGCAGAATAGATAGAGGCAGGAAAGCTAAACTGAATGCTGTGATAAAGAAGGTAGAGTCAGAGAGAAGCAATGTAGCTGCCACAGGAAACAGAATCTGGATGCTGGATGGAGCCTTATTTGTAGGCCACATTGATGTGGAGATACACAGATTAATAGACATGGGTTAATTTAAGATATAACAACTAGCTAGAAATATACATAAGCTATATTTCAAGCAGGATTTTAATTAATACATTTTCTGTGTGATTATTTCAGGTCTGAGTGGCCAGGAAATGAATGAGCAGCCTCCACCTACACTTCATGATGAATTACTCTCATTCATTCACTCGCATATAAGTTATTAAGCATGCATCATACATAGTTATGCCTATGTCTCCCTCATTATTTGGAGATGTCATTAGGATTACCTTCATATATTTTAGGAAATTGCCACTGCACTAATTTTCCATACCACCCTTCAAATGCTCCTCTATTCTAGTTGTCTCTCCATTAATTCCTTCCTTCAATCCCATCTCCAATCCCCCTTCCCACCTGATTCTCCTGTTCTGTCCCTGATCCTGTCCATAATTCACCAATAAAATCCATGGTGGGTTTTCTTTTTCTCTTTGATTCTTTACTTTTTGGGGGCCCTCTACCCATCTCCCAGTAAGTACATGGAGGCTTATTCTTTCTTATTAATGCCCAGTCTTTGTTTGGCTTATTTCTCTCCAGGTTTTCTTAACTTCAATTATTTATCTACCCTATGCCACTAAGCTTTTATCTTTTTTCTGTGTGTTTTTCCTTACATATTACTCCATGGTTTGAGGTGTAGCTGCATGACTGGCATGAAATTTTCTTTTCACTTCTTGAACATCTCTTCCTTGATTTTTCCTAATATTTATTCTCTTCCTGACAGCATCATTTAGCCTTTCTTCTGTCTTGTTATTTGCCTTTCAGCTTCTAATTGACCAATCAGATATTTTTGACATGCAAAGTTACACAGCTTCACAGAGTAAAAAATGTACATAAAAGAATTCAATACATCTTTGCATCATTAAATAAATATTTTACAGCATAAAAACACATCTTCAACTAATATTCTACAACAAAAATCTATTCTATATTCCCTTTCCAAGGAGATCCATAAGTCCCTTCAATGCCTTCTATATACCTAAACTCTCTGGGTCTACAAATTGTAGCATGGTTATCATTTACTTTATGGCTAATAAACACATATAAATTAATAGATAACTTATTTTTCTTTCTGGGTCTGAGGTACCTCACTCAAGATGAGTGTTTCTAATTCCATTGGACTACAGATTTCATGTGTCATTTTTTAATGGCTGAATAATACTAGATTTTCGTAAATGTACCACATTCCCTTTTTCTATTCTTCTGTTTAGGGAGATCTAGGTTATTTCAAATTTCAGGCTAATATAAATAGAGCAAAAGTGAATATGGTTGAGCATGATTTTAGGAAAGTGAAGTGAACTTTGAATATACGATCAAGAGTTGGTATAGCTGGATCTTCAGATAGATTGGTTTTCATCTTTTGGAGGAAGTCACTTGTTAGTTCCTGACCACTTAGCCCCAAAATAATCACACAGAAATGATACTATTTAAATCACTGCTTGATCCATTCATTCTAGTTTCTTATTGGCTATATCTTACATATTATTTTAATCCATCTCCATTAATCTGGTCATCACCATGAGGTCATGGCCTATCAGCAAAGTTTCAGCATGTCTGTCTCCAGCAGTGGATCCATGGCTTCTCCCTGACTCTGCCTTTTTTTCTCCCAAAAGTTTAGTTTTCTCTCCTTTCTTTGTTTCACTATAGCTCTGCTATAGGCTCAAAGCAGTTCCTTTATTAACCAATGATATTCACAACATACAGAATGACCTTCATACTGATTTTCATTGTGTCTGTTCAAGTTTGTACTCCTTTCAGCAATGAATGATTGTTTTCTTTGGTTTCACATACTTTTCAACATGAGCTTTCACTTCAGTTATGGATTTTAGCCATTCTGACAGCTGTAAAATGGAATCTCAAACTACTTTTCATTTTCCTAATTGCTAAGAATGTCAATCATTTCTTTAAGTGTTTTTCAGCTTTTTTGTTTCCTCTAGATATCTGTTTTGATCTGAACCCCATTTTTAAATTATAACCCAATCCAGTTTCTTGAGTTCTTTATATATTTTGGACATTATTTTTCTATGGGATATCTAGTCAGTAAGTATTTACCCATTACTTATGGCTCTGCTTTGTCTAAATGACAGTGTCTTTTTTTAAAAAAATATGATTTTCTGTTTCATGCGGTCCCATTTCTTAATTGTTGATCTTGGTGTCTATGCTATCAAAAAGTCTTCTCCTATGCCAATGCATTCAAGGTGATTCCTCACTTTGTCTTCTATCAGTTTCATTGTATTTTGTTGTATGTTGAAGTCTTTGATTCATTTGGTTTTATTCAGTGTGATAAGTGAGGATATATTTGCATTCTCCTACTAACATACAGTTAGACTAGTGAAATTTGTTGAAGGTATTTTCTCATTTCCAGTGTGTATTTCTGACTTTCTATCAAAAATTAGGTGTTCATAGGAGTATGAGTGTATTTCAGTGTCTTCACTGGAACTCCATTGATCAACTTGTTTTTTTTTTTTTTATCCTGACACCATGGAGGTTTTTTATCATTATTATTATTTTAGCTTTTCATTTCATCTTTAAATCAGGAATAATGGCAACTTTGTATTGCTCCAGTTCCTAATTTTAATGTAATTTCTTTGAGTATCTCTCCATTAAAATTGGTTTGGGCTATTGTTTTGTTGTAAGTTGTCTTCACTATATTTAGTTTAGTGCCTTGTATTGCTAATCACTTCAGGACCTTACCATGAAGTTGTGTTGGGTTTTTTCAAAACACTTTTCTGTGTCTAATGAGATGATTATTTGTTTCATTTCTTTCAGTTTGTTTATATGGTAGATTATATTTATTGATTATATATATTGAACCATCCCTGCACCTCTAAGATAAACTTTACTTGATCTTGGTGGATAATATCTTTGATGTGTTCTTGGATTCAGTTTGTGAGATTTTATTGAGTGTATTTAAATATTTGTTTATAATAGATGTTGATGTATAATTGTCCGTTTATGGGTCTGTATGTGGTTTGAGTATCAGAGCAACTCTGGACTCATAAAATTAATTGGAAATGTTAATTTTGTTTCTGTTTTAGGGAATAATTTTCAGAGTATTGGTGCTAAATCTTCTTCAAAAGTCTGATAAAATTCTGTACTAATTACATTAGGCCTCTGGGATTTTATTGGTTGTGAGACTTATAGTGACTACTTCTATTTTACTAGGATTTATAAGTTTGTTTAAATTGCTCATCTAATTTTGACTTAAATTTGGTAAGTTGTTCCTAGTGATAACATAAGGGAAACATAATTTATTAAATAAATAATGAATAGTATAATAAAGTTAAAACACATTAGTTTGAGTTATTTATTTAGTCCTCACAGTGGTGAGAAATTTAAAGAAATGGAGTTTATATATCCAAGTTATGTGGCAATAAGTGGTGTTCCCATGGTGGATAGTCTGATATTCATCCCTTCATTTATGGCCTATGTGATTCAAGGTTATGAAAGAGTCTTTTAAGAAACAGAAAATTATTGATAAAAATGCAGTAGGTATTAGCTGTGATTTATTTTGTATCTTTTCTATAATTTATAATTTCATGGCAATAAATATGTATTTTATAATATAGAGAAAAATTTAACAGCTAATAAAAGTAAGTTAAACTGAACAAAATTATATTACTATCAACATTATTGTTGCTATTACTACTGCTATTGCTACTATTACTACTACTACTATATTCTAACCACAGTTGCTCCTCATTTCTTTCTTTCCAGACCCTCCCCTATACCTCCCCTCTGCCCTTCACTGCTAACCTGTTCTTGTTTCTATTCAGAAAAAGATAGGTCTTCATGGTTATCAATAATCTATGTTATATCAAGTTCCAGTAAGTTTAAGTACTGGCCCTTATATTAAGCCTGGACAAGGCAACACAATATAAGAAATAGCCATCAAAAGAGTCAAAGACATTCACTGATATCACAGTGATGATTTTCCCACAAAAAGACCAAACTATATAACTGTAAGGTATATGCAGAAATCTTAGTCTCATGTAGGCTCCCTGGTGTCAGTTCAGTCTCTGTGATCCTCATGAGTCCAGGCTAATTCATTCTGTGGGTTTTCTTGTAGTGTCCTTGACCCTTCTGGCTCCTACAATTCTTGTCTGAGCTCAGCATAATGTTTGTATTTGCATATCTGCATCTGTTTCCATCTCTTACTGGATAGAGCTTTTTGATGACAAGTGGTCTAGGTACCAATTTATGAGTATAGCAGAAGATAGTTAAGCATCATTACAGTGACTTTTTTTCTCTAGTACTGTTTGCTTCTATCCTAGGTCTCTGAGCCATCCAGCCTCTGGGTTCTGGCACTCCAGACAGTGTCAGAGGTAGGTTCACTCTCATACTTTGTATCTGAGGCTGGACCAGTCATTTGTTGGCCACTTCCATAATATTTGTGCCACTCTTATCCCATCATATCTCATAGACAGGACAGATTGTAGGTCAAAGACTATTTGTCTGGGTTAGTTTTCCAATCCCTCTAATGAAGTCTTGTCTTGTCATAGGAAATAGCCAGTTCAGGCTATGTATCCCCTACTTCTAGAAGTCTTGGCTAGAGTCATAATTTTAGATTATTTGGAGTTCCCTTGGCCCAGGTTTCTACCTCAATCTGAAATGCACTCCCCTTTCCAGTCATCTCTTTCAGTACTCTCCCTCACCAGCCCCTCAATTTGATCCCTCATGTTTGCAGCCCTACCTGTCCCAGTCTACCAACAAAATATCTTTAAGATATTTATTGATTTCCTCCACTTTTTTGATTGTCTCTCCCTTGATTTCTTTAAGAATTTATTAATTTCCTTTTTAAGGACCTCTATCATCATAACAAAGTTTTTTAATGTCATTTTCTTGTGTTTCAGCTACATTGGAATATTCAAGGATTGCTATAGTGGGATGCCTGGTCTCTGGTGGTGACATTATGCTTGATGTTGCTTGTGTTCTTATACTTATGTGTAGGCATATGGATTTAGAGTGATTATATGTCTAGATTCCAATTCCTGAATGTGTTCTTCCTGGTGGAATGTCTTATTATTTGGTTTCTGTTTCTTCTCTGGGCATCTAAACCTCATGGCCTATGATTTTGTAGAGGGTCTCCACCATCATTGGAGACTGAACTTCTGATGACATACATGGCCTCTGGTCCAGCAGGGATTTGCCACTCTCATTTGGGGTTAGAGTTCTAGTTATGGGTGTGACCTTTGATGTGGCTGGCATTCTTCTGGGCTTTAGGATGCCAGCTTGGCTTCTGGTGGGGTAGTAAGCTTCTGACTGGTTTTCAGAGAGTTGCCACGGTCTCCCCATTTAAGGATTCTGGCCTGGCCTTTGATGGAGTGGAAGGTTTCTACAAGAGATCTGCACTGGAATATAGTGACAAGGAGAGGGGTACATAGATTTTGTTGAATGGGTGCTGGAAGGGCCATGGGTTGTGTGGCGTGGTGGCCTGTCTTTCAGAGAGCTGGCCTGGCCTCTGATAGGGTACCTGGCTTATCTTGTAAGCTTGGCAGGATATGTGGATGAGGAGATGGGGGAGTTGAAGTTATGCAGGAAGAAGGTTGAGTGGGGTGGGCTCTGTCTTGTTGGGGTACTAGATGCTAGCCTGGCCTCTGGTAAAGTAATAGACTTGTACCAGGTTTATAGGCCAGGATCTAATAAAAACTATTATACTGTATTTATTGCTACATCATTCACAAAAGTAAAGTTGCCTAGATTCCCACAAGTGATGAGTGGATAACAAAATGTGGTGCATATTCACAACTGAATTTTATTCAGTAGAAAAGAATGAAATTACAATATTTTTACGAAATTGGAAGGAACTGGAGATATTTGTATTTGTGAAATAAGATTGTTTCAGAAAGAAGCATAGTAATTATTAAGGTCTTAAAATGCATGGAAGTTATAAAACTTTACATTTTGCATACAAACTTGTGATTTATAGAAGATAATAATGAACACTATGGATGTATAAACATATAGACTCAAGTAGCTGAGATCAAATTCTTCTTATCAAAACAAACTATAAAGCAACCGGAAGAGAATAAAACTAGATAAGTAAGTTTAAATGCTGATATTCTGAATTAGTAAGAGAAATTATGTTAAGATTATTTTCAATGCCCATCAGAATCCCAGCAAAATTCTTCACAGACCTTGAAAGAATGATACTCAACTTCATATGGAAAAGTAAAACACTCAGGATAGCCAAAACAATCCTGTACAATAAAAGAACTTCTGGAGGCAACACAATTTCTGACCTCAAACACTACCACAGAGCTATAGTACTGAAAACAGCCTGGTATTGGCATAAGAAAAGGCAGAAGGACCAATAGAATCAAATAGAAGACACAGATATCAATCCACACATCTTCTAATACCTGATTATTGATAAAGAAGCAAAAAAATCAAATGGAAAAAAGAAAGCATATTTAAAAAGTGATACTGGCATAACTGGATATCAACATGTAGCAGAATGAAAATATATCCATATCTATCACCATGCACAAAACTCAAGTCCAAATGGATCACAGACCTCAACATAAAGCCAGCCACACTGAACCTTATAGTAGGGAAAGTGAGAAATACAGTTGAACACATTGGCACAGGTGACCACTAACTAAATAGAACCCCAGAAATGCAGATACTGAGAGAAAAATTAATAAATGGAACCTCATGGAACTGAAAAGCTTCTGTAACGCAAATGACATCACCTACAAGACAAAATGACAACTTACAGTATGAAAAAAGATCTTCACTAACCCCATATCAGACAGAGGTCTGATCTCCAAAATATATAAAGAAATCAAGAAATTGATCACCAAGAGAACACATAATCCAATAAAAAAAATAGAGTAAATACCTAAACAGAGAACTCTCAATAGAGGAATCTAAAATGGCTGAAAGACACTT
>LOEQ01002968.1:6233-17416 GCA_001685075.1 Bramus lutescens | reverse complement strand
CAGCCGGCCCTCGGTTTGTGTTTTCTTCATTGCCTCCATTTCAGTTTTCAAGTTTTGAACTGTTTCCATTATATGTTTGATTGTTTTTTCTTGATTTCCTATGGTATCTTTTATGGATTTACTCATTTCTTCAAACTTTTTGCTATTCTTCTCATCCATTTCTTTAAAAGAGTTTTTCATACCCTCTTTAAGGGCTTCTATCACTTTATAATGTCATTTTTTTCTATTTCTTCTGGATTAGTGGTTTCAAGTCTTCCTGTTGTAGGTTCACTGGGTTCTGTTGTTATCGTCTTGTTTTTCAGATTGTTGGAAGAATTCTTGCATTGGTGCCTTCCCATCTTTTCCTATAAATGCTTCATGGGTCTTCTGGTACAGGATCAGGGCCCCTTGCTGTCCAGGAACCTTGCAGACAAAAGGCCTACCTTGCTGCATCAGGCTATTGAAACAAAGGAAATCTTGCCTGTTTGCACTCACTACCCTGTCCCAGCACCCAAACAGGCTGAGCTGGGGGATCTATGGCCCAAAAGCAGGGAAGGGGGTGCCTGAATGCAAGCTGGGATGGGATAGGGAGAGAGGGGCAGTAGCCGGGGTTAGGAGCCCCTGCAGAATGAGCAGGAAGTTTAGGCTTGGAGGAATATCTGTGTTCCATTTCTGTGGGTCAGGAATACACCACTCCTTCAATGGATCTTCTGGTACAGGATCAAGGCCCCTTGCTGGCCAGGGACCTCACAAACCGTAAGGAATACAAGATAAAATTAACTTTAAATATACATATTACTTAATTTTCTGTGTCATATCTATCCATGTGTAATTTATATATGTAAATCTTGAACTCAGAAGAATATTCCTACTGGAGATAAGGATCAGATTCTACGGTAATTGGCATTATGTGTCTTAGCATGATTACTAATGCCCATCTATTAAATGTATTCCTTTGTGGATTCTTCTTGATGTGTGTATTCAGTTTGGCTTGATTAACAAATACAAATCCAGTGCTGACAGGAAGATTAAAAGATTTTGAAATTAGCCAGGCATGGTGGTTGATGCCTTTAATCCCAGCACTCTGGGAGTTAAAGGATGGCCAAAAGGATTTCTGCGAATTCAGGGCGAGCCCGGATTATGTATAGAGTTCCAAGATGGATTCCAGAGCTACACAGAGAAACCCTGTCTTGGAAAAAAAAAAAGATTTTGAATTAGGAAATGATAAGTAGGCTGTCCTTGATTTTCCATAATGGGACCTCCAGATAAGTCCATTGTTAAGGTGATTATGATGTGGCTGGAAAAGGTGGGTTGTTGATATTACCCCATGACACTAAAATTATCATCTTGTATATTGTGGTGTCATTTGAAAGCAAAGCTAACCTTTCTTTCACACAGTTCCAACCTCATATGGTTACCTGAACCCCCATTAAGAAAGGTACTGTGACTGCTTGTAAAGTTCGAAATTTCCTATGTGTTTGAGGAAGATTTCTTTGTATCTTTACAACCATAATGCATTTAAGACTATGTCAGGTACTTCCAACCCGACTTCTCTCTCTGACAAATATCTGATTCCTAAGCCTCGATTTCCTGTTCTTTAAATACAATCTGATTACCTGACATTATTTCCTAATTGATTCTTTTCACATGAGTCTTCTGTGGCAGTCTCAATGAATTAATCTTACTTCAATTTAGGCTTCCACAATGAGGGAAGATAGAAGTTCAGACTGCAATAGGAAGCTCCTATTTAGCCTCAATGAAATCACTAAATCAAGTGCTTTTTGGTCATAAATTCAGAATAATGATGTTTGCATGTCTTTATTTATCAGATATTTTAGTAGTTGTAATTCCATTGAAGTTTATATAAAATGCCATCAATTAATCCCTGAAAGGAACAAATATTCTTTACAATTTAAATCTCATAAATGATATGTTTTGATATTTCTGTATTGATTGACCCTATACGATGTTGTTAATGAAACAAAAGAAACCCTGTGATTTCTTTTTACTATTGTTTTAGAATGAGCCTGCATTGACCATTTTATTTTTTTATTTGATTTATTTTCTTTCAGTTTATTTATATGGTGGATTACATTGATTGATTTTTTGTATGTTGAACTAGCCCTGCATCAGTGAGATGAAGCCTACTTGGTCATGATTTTTTGATGTGTTTTCCAGAATTTTATTGAAAATTTTTGCATCCATATTCATGAATGAAATTGGTTTGTAATTATCTTTCTTGGTTGAGTCTTTGTACGGTTTTGGTGTCAGGGTAACTGTAGCTTCATAAAAAGAGTTTGGCAGGGAGCCTTCTGTTTCTATTATGTGGAACACTTTGAAAAGTATAGATATTAGCGCTTCCTAAAAGTTCTTGTGCAACTCAGCTTTAAAACCATCTGGCCCTGGGCTTTTTTTTGGGGGGGGGAGGATTTTGGATGGTGGTTTCTATCTCCTTGAGGCTTATAAGTCTATTTAAATTGCCCACCTGATCTAGATTTAATTTTGGTAGGTGGTATCTATCTAAAAAATTGTCCATTGTTTTCACATTTTCCAGTTTTTTTTTTTTGAGTAAAGATTTTTGTAGTAGGAGCTCATGATTCTCTGAATTTCCTCAGTGTCCATTGTTATGTCCCCCTTTTCATTTCATACTTTGTTAAATTGGTTGTTCTCTCTCTTCTCTTTGATTAGTTTGGATAAGGGTTTGTCAATCTTGTTGATTTTCTCAAAGAACCAGATCTTTGTTTCATTGATTCTTTGTATGATTTTCTATGTTTCTGTTTTGTTTATTTCAATCCTCAACTTGATTAATTCCTGCCTTCTTCTCCTTTTGGAATCTGCTTCTTTTTTTTCTACAGCTTTCAGATGTGCTGTTAGGTCATTGATGTGAACTTTCTCCATTTTCCTTATGTGGGCACTTGGTGCTATGAACTTTCCTCTTAGCACTGCTTTCATAGTGTCCCATAGGTTTGGATATGTTGTGTCTTCATTTTCATTGAATTCAAGAAAGATTTTAATTTTTTTCTTCCTTGAGCAAGGAGTTGTTCAGTAGTTGACTGTTCAGTTTCCATGAAGTTTGTAGGCTTTCTGGGGGTAGCATTGTTGTTTAATTCTAACTTTACTCATGGTAATCTGATAAGACGTAGTGGTTTACTCCATTATTTTTGTATCTGTGGATGTTTGCTTTGTTACCAAGAATGTGATCAATTTTAGAGAAGATTCCATGAGGTGCTGAGAAGAATTTATATTCTTTTTTGTTTGGGTAGAACATTCTATAGATGTCTGTTAAGTCCGTCTGTTAGTTCCCTTATTTCTCTGTTAAGTTTCTGTCTGTTTGACCAGTCCATTGTTGAGAGAGGAGTGTTGAAATCTCCTACTATTAGTGTGTGGGGTTTNTATGTGTGTGTGTGTGTGTGTGTGTGTGTGTGTGTGTGCTCTTGAAGTAGGGTCATAGATATTCAGTTTTTTGTCCTTGTTCTATGTGAAGTCTTACTTCTACAGTTTTATCAGCTGACCAATCTTCTACCTGAGCTGACTCAGCAGCATCATTGTTCCCTCTCAGCGATCTGTGCTTCCCATTCATCTCCTGCTGTTTTCTGTCCTTTATACCTTATAATTCTTGGGTTTTTACACTCTAGAAAATTTAGTTTTCTCTCCTATTATTTATGAGTGTGTATTTTTTTATGAGAAAAGTGATAGAATGTAAAGAGAGAAGATATAAACTCAGAAATGGGAAGGATAAAATTGATTTTTAGTAAAGTATGCACTGTTAATCTGTATTTTATTATTATTATTAGATACTTTTTCTTCCATTTGCTCCATGAAGATGCACGTTTCTTTAGAGTTTTCTCAACAGTCTTACTGAAATGTAATGTACCATATACAAATCATTTAAAATGTTTTAACACTTATGTGCTAGTATGTTTTCATTTGACATTTGACATTGTGGTGGAGAACCATAAATGCTAACAAGATACATGTTCCCTAAAGTTTTCTCTAGTCATGTGTAATTGTATTTAATATTTTTAACCACTTAGAAATATATAAATTTATTTCCCTATGACATGAGTTTTGTTATTGTCTTGTACATAGATAAAATTTAAATAGTAGATAGAATGGCTAGTTTTACAATTGGATGAATGAGATTAAGTGACTTAAAATTTCTGAACTTATATTGTTATTTTAATTTTTAACACATCATTTATATACCCAACACACTACATGTTTGTTATTAATTATTATCACATTCTATATTATATCTTAAATTTTCATATTATTTTAAAATACTATCAATATTTTTGAACAAAAACTTAAAATTGTCCCAATTGTTAAGTCCCAAAGAAATCATACAGAGTTCTACATTAGTTATAAACTGATTGGTCTCTTAGCTCAGGCTTCTTATTAACTCTTAAAACATATATTAACCCATTATTCTTATCTATTTTAGCCACATGTCTTGGTACCTCTTTCAGCAAGGCAGTCACATCTTTCTTCTGTGGCTGGGAAATGACTGCAGAGGAATGGGCTTCCTTTTTCCTGGAGTTCTTCTGTTCTCATTGACCCACCTCTACTTCCTGCCTGGTTGCCCCACCTATACTTACTGCCTGGCTACTGGCCAATCAAGTTTATTTAAAATATAATTGACAGAACAGAGATCATTCTCACACACCACTCCCCCGCTTTATATTAAACAAGGGAAAATGTTCATAGTCCATTCTTTTGGGAATGTGGATATAGTTTTCTAGGCTAATTCATGCTGGTTGGGGGTGCTGATAATCTTGTGGGGACCTAAATAAAATATAGAATTATGATCAAATTCTGACTGGAGTATTATGTGAGGCTTGATCATCTCAGGCAGCATCTTGATTCTGTTCTGGATATAGAATTCTGACATCTTGGCCATCTGATCCTATCAGAGATTTCTCAGTTGGTCTTCCTTGATCAAACCTGATTTTCTTAGCTCAGAATGAATCCACAGCCTCTCATTTTCTGTGAAAACAAAAGCAAATCCTATTTTCAAAATAACATACCTTTTGATTTCAATTTTGAAGTTAACATATTTTCAAAATACCTACCTTGGATTAATTATGCAGCATTTATAAATAAATATCTTAGAGCAGCTCTTGCTCTTTCCCCCAACATTCAAATAATTCAAAGAGAACATAATAACATGCAGTATCCAGACTCTCTCAGTATTTTCATCTTTATGTGGCTTTATTTTAGCCTCTATTTCTTTTATTTTTACTTTTATTTTTTGGCTTTTTGAGATAGGTTTCTTGTGTGACTTTGGCTGTCCTAGAACTCCCTCTGTAGACCAGACTGTCTTTGAACTCTGCCTCTGCCTCCCAAGTGCTAGGATTAAAGGTGTGTGCCACCATGCCTTGAACTCACAGTGGTCTGCCTGCCTCTGTCTTCTAAGTGTTGGGATTAAAGGTATGTACCACCACACTCAGCTACTCTCTTTCTTTTTTTATTTTAAGGACTTTAACCTTTTCCTTTTCTCTCCCAAGTCTGCATACATTTTTACCACACTGTAAAACATCCAGAGGTTTTCTTCATCTTTGAATATCTCTTTGCTGTATATCTCTCTTTTTCTGACCACATGAGTCTTTAATTTGCTAAGCAATATGGAGAGAATAAAAACCAAGGCTTTGATGCTGGATCCAGCCCATTCCTTAGCTTTCTGAGATTCCAGCCTCATGGCTGAGGTAATGGCCAGAGCCATGTTTATTGACACAACTCTATGGCATTTCAAGGTCATTTCCAGCAAGCAAGCTGAAACAGTGCTCACAAACCACACTAAATGCTCTGTAGCTGGACCTCCTGCCTGAAAGAGTCAGAGTTTGCACTGGCAGGATAGCTCAGAAAGCTAGCATTTTAAAACAGCATGGCCTTTTTCTAGAAAACCAAAAAGCATGGTGTCAGTTTTTCATCAACATCATTCAAGTGTTTTATTGGAGGACCTCTTAAAAGAGCTGTAAGTTTTTATAGGTAAAGCTGTGTCAGAAAGACACTTAAATGAGACCCATTTGCCTCTAGCAAACAGAGCCCACCTGAGAAAATATTGCTATCGATAAGCTGTGCTTAACTCTTTTCTTTTTTGTTTAGAATTACTTCCCTAGCTCTGTCAGGCTTTATGGGGATGCAGTTGTCCACGTGGGTGCCATTTGTTGTCTGAGCTTTCTGTCCTGCTTGGTTCCCACAGTTGTTAAGTCCCAAAGAAATCACACAGTGTTCCACATTAGTTATAAAGTGATTGGCCCATTAGCTCAGGTTTCTTGTTAACTGTTATAACATATATTAACCCATTATTCTTATCTATTTTAGCCACATGGCTTGGTACCTCTTTCAGCAAGGCAGTCACATCTTCCTTCTTCTGTGGCTGGGAAATTACTGCAGAGGAATGGACTTCCTTCTTCCCAAAATTCTCCTCTTCTACTTCTACCCACATCTACTTCCTGCCTGGTTGCCCCACCTATACTTGCTGCCAGGCTACTGGCCAATAAGTATTTATTTAAAATATAATTGACAGAGCACAAACCATTCTTCCCACACCAAAGAAAGGGTATTAACTTATCATCCAGGAAGTTAATTTTTGTATTATATATTTATTACTTACTCTCTTCTTTAATGATGTCTTGATTATGCTGTTCAATAAATAATACCACTTTGCACATAATATATCCCAATATCTAATCCCAGTTGATTAAAAAATCATAAAGCAATACATGTATTCAGTCATATAATGAGTTATGCATAATTATGCATTCACATGAAGTTTGAAAATGATTTTTAAAGATAAGAGAATAGACAGGCTTATACTGAAGAGTTACAGGAATGCTAGTAAATGCAT
The DNA here is from genome assembly GCA_001685075.1 of Bramus lutescens. NCBI lineage: Eukaryota > Metazoa > Chordata > Mammalia > Rodentia > Cricetidae > Bramus > Bramus lutescens. The sequence continues at coordinate 10,587 of LOEQ01002968.1, read as the reverse complement.
ATATGCTCACTGCTGGTCTGTGGCAGAAATTAAAAAAAAAATTCTCAGCATCTCCCCCTCAGTTTGCTTTCTGTAAATTAAAAAATATATCATCATCGATATCATGTAGAATTTTGTAGAAATATATAATTAAAGAACTTAGAGCACAGTAAGTGGTTGAATAAATGTCAGTTAGCATTATTGCTTACCTCCTGGAAGTTAACAAGGTATCTATCTACACTGTGCAATTTAAAAACAAACAAACAAACAAACATTGTCCATTTACTTGCAAATTACATAATGATTAAAAACAGAGTATGAAGTCTCTAGAATTAATTTATTATAATTACACAATTCTTTTGGATAACATTTTAACTACCCTAAAATTTTAGACTGCTCTCTCCTATACAAGGGAACATTATTTTTCCCCTGAATACTTTTTAAATAATTAATTAATTATTATGTATACAATAGTCTGTCTGTGTATACCTCTGCAGGCCAGAAGAGGGCACCAGATCTCATTACGGAAGGTTGTAAGCCACCATGTGGTTGGCGGGAATTGAACTCAGGACCTTTGGAAGAGTAAGCAATGCTCTTAACCACTGAGCCATCTCTCCAGCTCCTTCCCCTAAATATATAACTCTTTAATATGGATTCAGGAACTATTGAATCGCTAGTACCACACTGTAACCCAGTAGAGACACTTAGATAGCTCTGAATTTATTAATACTTCTTTTCTTCTGGAAATACATAGTTTAAAAGACAGTATTAGCCTATGGCTGCTTTCCATTATAAAGCACAGAGGTCACATAGATAGAATGGATCCTTCAGAGTTGTGTTTTCTAATATATGGGGCTGGAAGGCCAGTGAAGGAAGGGAAGAGTCCTTTGGTAGAAAGATACATTCACATCTGTCATACTTGTATTTATCTATTTCCCATAAGGAATAAATTGTGAATATAAGCACATGAGCACATGATATATATATATATATATGGATAAGNTGTGTATATACACACACACACACTTATCCATATTAAAGCATCTTAGAGGAAACAAAATTCTCTAACTTACTTTAGAATAAATACAAGTATGTAGTTTATCTTAGAGTAAACACAAGTATCTAATATCTAGCTCTGGGCATAATTACAGAATAACAACTGATTCCTGTCTGTTTAGCTATTTTTACATAAAGACCTACCATTTATGTATTTTTATTCAAATAATCTAGTGGTCTTCAAAGAAGTATAGGAAACTTTAAAAAATACATTTCACAAAATTAAAATTAACAGAATAGGTTCACACTTCTTTCACTGTTTTCAACTGTTCAGTGTTTTAGCTTTGAGACTTGAGAAATGTATTTAACCTCACCATACATTTATGTGATAACTATAAATCTGTCCTGATAGAACAATGTTGAAGTTTTTGAAAACATGTTCAATATCATAGATTATCAAGAAATTCCAAATTGAGACAATGGTGAAACTTCACCGCAACCATTAATAATGTCCAAATGTACACAAAATTGATCATGGTATGTACTCGTGAGGAACAGAACAACAAAACTCAGAATGTTCCTACTTCTTCAAAATACTGACTATTGTGAAACATGGCATTTACTTACCAAAGATACAGCACCACATAGTTTGAAATTTACACAAATAAATTGCAGTCATGTGTTGACACAAGATGTGGAACACATGTCCATATGGAAGTTTTGTAGGTCTTTCTTTAGTTTATTTAGCAATAAAATGAAATGAACAAGCAACTTTGGTACATATGCACAATATAATATTATTGAGCCATAAGGGGAAATGGGCTTTCAAGCCTAAAAAGGAAATGAAAGAATCTGAACAGCACACTGCCAAGTGATGTAAAACAAACCTGAAAAGATTGTATACTGTACTTCTCCATTTACATGAACTTTTGTGTAAAGGAAAAACTTGGGACTTATTAAAATAATTAATGGTTGATATGAGTAAAGAGCAGTAGTATGGCCTATGTTAATACCATTTTGTATCTACTCTTTAAAAAAAAACCCAGGTCTGAATTCTATTTACTCTTATAAAGGCTGATCACATTCAAAGTGGGATAGTTGTACATATATATATATATATATATGTATNATATATATATGTATATATATGTATATATATGTGTATATATATATATATATATATATATATGTATATACACACACACACACACACACATTCTGCTAGTTGTGGTAGAGAATCAAAGGTACTTACCTTGACTCTTTACGTTTCTCATTATAAATCTGTTCAAAACTCTTTCCCTCTCTCCCTGCATTGAATGTCACTTTAAACACAAGATTACATGTTATTTTCATTAATGTTCCTATGTCATTTTGATCTTCATGCCTTGACCTGAAATCTACTTTCAAATTTTTAAATCCATTGCCTCTGTTTCCTAATTTAGGATGTATCTTATGTTATTCTTCCTTAATAAAGGCTTTGAGGAACCTAAGTCAATTTTGTTTTATACCTCTGTCTTACCAAGTACCTTTCAGTTTTCTCTATGCTATTTACCCACTTTATATCTCTTTATTACTTTCATCTGAAGTTCCATGATTGATCTATTTATGTTTTTAATGTTTCCTAAAAAATTAATGCCTTGACAAAATGATTTCTTTCATGTATAAGTAGAGTGGGCTCACAATAAGAACACAAAATGACATAGAATGAATTTGGCTCAAACTCTTGAGCATCAGATTATCTCTCTGTCTTTTAAGAGAGCCACTCTTTTTTTTCCTAAAATTCATTGTTGTACTTTTAACTTCATGATTTTATGACAAATGTAGTAAGAATTCAGAATATTTTTCATTCATAGATCTGATTGAAATAATATATGAGGTATTTTACAAATAGGATAATTTAAATTCGGTTATCCAAAAATTATATAGTACATATATAGTATCATATAAGCATAGTATGTGCAATATGTCAATAAGATGGTATTAGCCATTATATATTTATGATTACACACGTGAGGCATTTTATAGTTAAATATTTTCTTGTAAGGCAAAAATATTCCTTAAGAAATATCAGTGTCTATAGCACAAATAATAAAATCCCACAGGCAAAAATTGGCATTCACTATCACTTTTCTTAATATTTCAAAGTATGTTCAAAAGAATCAGAAGAAAATTAATGATGTAGTGCATGGGGAGCAGGCCTGCTTTTCATCCAGCCTGGCTCCCACATGGCTGGCTTTACACCTGAAATAACAACACATATATTGTATTCATTTAAACATTGCCTGGTCCATTAGCTCTAGCCTCATACTGGCTAACTCTCATATCTTGATTAACCCATTTCTATTAATGGGTATCACCACTTGACTGTAACTTACCATCATGAGTCTAACCATCCTCTGTCTTGGGTAGGAGAAGCATGGCATCTGTATGACTCTGCTTTCTTTCTTTCTTTTTTTTTCTTTCTCACAGAATCCTGTTCTGTCTACTCCACCCACCTAAGGGCTGGCCTATCAAAAGGCCAAGGCAGTTTCTTTATTAACCAATGAAAGTAACAGATATATAGAGGACTGTCCTACATCAAATTAAATTGACTATTGTTCTAAATTAATGAAGTATTTTCTGTCTTCCAAAAAATATGATTGCTCTGATGCGTTTCCTGGTTGACTGATGTGTCACTTTTTCATGTTTAATGTTCCAGGAAGAACCCTATGTCCTTTTTAAGAAGTCTGACAAACCTCTCTATGGGAATGATCGATTTGAGGGCTACTGTATTGATCTCCTACGAGAGTTATCTACAATTCTTGGCTTCACATATGAAATCAGACTAGTGGAGGATGGGAAATATGGAGCCCAGGACGATGTGAATGGACAATGGAATGGAATGGTCCGTGAGCTAATTGATCATGTGAGTATCCTTTTCCACTTCCTATCACTGTTGGATGATTGTTGTATATATTCAAAGCATATATTTTGTCACTGAAAATGAACAAATCCAAGAATATTCTATATCCCTCTTTGAGAAAGATGTCTGCATTAAATTACTTTGGATTAAGTGGTTTGATATTTGCAGGTAGCTAGTCTTAATTTTTCTGTTATGATGTGATTTCCCAAAAGTGAATTCATTTCCACTGTGCTAACTTCTAATAAGCAGAGAAAAAACAATGCAAATTCTAAATATCTTATTCTAAGATATGATATTTAAGATAAGGTCATTGTACATATGTGGAAAGAAACATAGAATGAAATAATGTACAAAAAGAACACAAGCAATTTAATCATAAGAATAGACTTTTTAGCTGTCTTATTCATCATCTGACTTGTTTTCTTTTTTAATATATATTTTTATTATTATTATTAAAAATTTCCACCTCCTGCCCCC
>LOEQ01002967.1:100487-110919 GCA_001685075.1 Bramus lutescens | reverse complement strand
GATGTTGAACATTTCCTTAAGTGTCTTTTAGTCATTTTAGATTCCTCTGTTGAGTGTTCTCTGTCTGTACTCCATTTTTTGGATTATTTGTTCTTTTGATGACCAATTTCATGAGTTCTTTGTGTATTTTGGATATTGGACCTCTGTCTGATGTGGGGTTAATGAAGAGCTTTTCCCATTCTGTAGGCTTTCATTTTGGCTTGTTGACCATGTCCTTTGCTTTACAAAAGCTTTTCAGTTTCAGGAGGTCCCATTTATTAATCATTTCTCTCAATGTCTGTGCTATTAGGGTTATATTTAGGAAGTGGTCTCCTGTGTCAATGCATTCAAGTATACTGCCAACTTTCTCTTCTATGAGGTTCAGTGTGGGTGGCTTTGCGTTGATCCATTTGGACTTGAGTTTGCGCATGGTGATAGACATGGATCTATTTTCATTCTCAGTTATGCCAGCACCATTTGTTAAATATGCTTTTTTTCCATTTAAGGTTTTTCCTTCTTTGTCAAAAATCAGGTATTCAAAGGTATGTGGATCATATCCGGGTCTTCGATGTGGTTTCATTGAAATGCTCTACTATTTTTAAGAGACATGCTACACCTGGTTGCCTTATCACTATTTCCCATCAACAAACAAGCATTCCCAAAGATACACTTCCCCACCGGGCAATGATATCCTGAAGTTTCTGACAAATTGAAAAATTTATCATGATGGTGTTTTGTTCTTCCACCTCCTTCTGTGTCAATAGAAATTGCTTAAATCAAAACAAAGCTTTGCATCTTCTCAACAGGTAGCTATAGTTTTGAGTTCTAGTATTATATTTTCTTTCAACTGCTATCATTCTTTCCTGTCTTTGGAAATGTATACACATTCCAATTACAGAAGATTTCTTGAAACCTCTAGATTTAGCAGTGACTGAAGTCCACCACTGACAAGGTGTCACTCCTTGTGATTCAAGAACTTATTGCTTCCAGACGAAAAGACTATGAGAATTTCTTGCCACAAGGTGAAAGTCCAGTGTCTCTGGGTGCTGCCACTCCCCTGACAGCTGTGCCATTCCATTGAAGTATCTCTATTAATCCATCCTTCAACTGTCAGGGAAGATCCATTAAAACCTGGTAATTTGGGGGCTCAGTGGATAAGAACACTTGCTGTGGAAATGTGAGTATCTAAGTTTGGACACCCAGCATCCATGTAAAAAGTCAGGTGTGGCTGTCCATATGCATAATCTTGTTCCTGGGTGGGAGGATGCGAGGGTCTCTGGGGGGTTTTCTACCAGTAGCCTAGCCCAAACCAAAACAAAACATGAAAGCTTCAGTTTTAGTGTCTCAAGAAACTAAAATAAAGAATGGCATAACAATCTGACATTTTCCTCTGGTCTTTACATGTGCAATTACAGGCATACACACCTATTCATATACATCCATAAACAGACACATGCACCCAAATATGCACACACTCACACACAAGCTTAAAAATATTAATATTGATACTTGGTATTTCAAATACTGCTCCTCTCCTCCACTATCTCAATTTATATGCTGACACACATCAGACAGCTTTTTTAATCTCTTGGCTTGCACCTGGCTAAACATTAGTGCACAAGACAGATATATGTATTAATGCAGAATTCCATGTAACTGTTCACTGTCAACAGTAATAGCAGACTATGCAGCACTGATGGTGTCCTGCCCCAATCGATGCACACTTTCTCACACGTACAGAACCTATCCTGAACACCACACCAGTGTGCACACTTTACTCAAGATACAGGAGTCAAGATCAAAAGTGGAAGTCAATTTACAGAAATAATCAAGGTGTTAGATACCACTTGCTTTGATTTTTCAAAAGGGCAGACTCTATTAAAGACTAGCCACAACCTGACTGAATACAAATGGTTGTTATGAATTCTTTGAAAAAGTTGTATCTTATGGAACCTCAACTTCAACATCAAACAAATCATGCTACGTGAGTTAGAGTCCATGACTTCACAGTTTAAAGAAACGTCAGGGTGAAGGAGAAAACAACAAAATATTTTAAAAGAACAAAACTAAGCAAAGCTAAGCCCCTGTTTTTTTATGGCACCATTTTCTACAAATTTAGAAAGGTACTTTGCAAACCTTAATGTTTACAAAAATCACTTTGACATTTATCATACATCTGAGGAAGGTCAAAGAATATGTGTTTCCACCAAGATCTTGGGGGAATATATATTGCTGGCCTAAGAACCAACTATAGGAAGTAAGCGTTATAGAAAGAAGTACATAGGTCTGAAATAATGCACAAATTTTCTTGTTAATTGTGAAAATACCTCTGTGCTCTAGGGTCTTGGCTGGTCCAGTGCCCTCAATGACACTCTTCTCTACAATCTTAGGTGAATGACACTGAAAACTGATGCCTTGGGCCATATACCGTGGTAGATTCTCAAATATATTACATTCTTTCTATGAGAAGTTGTTAAAGTGCAAAATCTCCCTGGCCAGGCTCTCTGGCTGATCGAATCATTTACAATGACTTATGCCTTAAGGTGAATGGTTGACAAGGTAAGAGAGCACCTAAGGGATTTATGCAGGCCATAAGCCATCAGAGATGTTAACAATAAATACTAGAACAGGAATCTTACTGCTTTGCTACAAAATAGCCGCTTCAGCACCTTGAACTTGCTGTTCTTTGAAGAATTGTCCCTACCAAGGCATTGCCTATTGGCACATAAAGGAAAGAAACTACAACTAATTTTGTTTCCAAAAAAAAAAATCCTATTTTGCGAGGATATAAGAACTGCCAGACAACTCACTGCAATTTTCCAGATTTATTTATTTAAAAATGATAACAACTCTTCATCAAGAACCATGCTGAACAGAACTTGTAGGTGAATTCAAAGTGTTTGAATTTCTGTTGATTACTGTTTCACAAATTAAGTTATGTGCACTGACAGGCCTTGATGGTATGTAGGTTGCATTTGATTTTTCAGAGATGCCCAATCTGTTCATTAGCAAAGGAAGATACTGAAATAAGGAGACTACCATAGACCCTGAAATTAACCCTAGAGTCTAAACAGACCATTCTGAAGCAGCCAATTGCAGAGACTATGCAGAAAATCAAAACAGAAGGGTTCGTGTCTCCCTAATACAAACACTTTTTAAATTGCATATTCAACTGTGCACTATACAACTTTTTTGTTTGTTTGTTTTTCAAGGCAGTGTTCCTCTGTAACTTTGAAGCTTGCCCTGGAACTAGTTCTTGTAGACTAGGCAGACCTCAAACTCACAGAAATCCGCCTGCCTCCACATCCTGAGTGCTGGGATTAAAGGCATGCACCACCACTGCCCAACTCTGTGCAACATTTTAATCAATGTGTGATGATATAGATATGGATATAGATATAGATTTTTCTTGAACCACTGTATATATATATGTGTGTGTATAATATATATGTGTATGTATGTATGTATATATGTATGTATAAATATATATAGCTGTGGTACAATGCATTTGTTATAGTTTGTTGTCTATTTCTGTGATAAATACCATGACAAAAAGTGATTTGGGGTTGAAACTGTTTATTTGGTTGACAAGTTACAGTCCCTCATTTAAGGACACCAAAGCAGGAACTCAAGGCTCAAATAGAAACCTGGAGGCAGGAGCTGAAGCAGTGAACATAGAGGAACATTGCTTACTGGCTTACTTCCTCTGTCTTGCTCAGTTACTTTTATTATATAGCATAGGTCTACCTACCTAGGAATCACACTTCCCACAGTGGGCTGGGCTCTCCTATGTCAACCAACAATTGAGAAAATTCCCCCACAGACATGGTTACAGGCCAGTCTGATGAAGATGATTCCTTAACTGCAGTTTCTTGCTCCAAAACGACTCAGTTTGTATCTAGTTTAAAAAACTAATGGACAGGACATTATTTATGTGCTTCTAGTGAGTCTACTAGAAATAATACAACTTTATTGCAATTCTATAAATGTATGGCTTATATAGTACAATACTTTAAACAATATTTCATGTTAACTAATGACAGTTACATACATGGCAACCTCATCTATCTCCTGTTTACTATGTCTTCATTGCATCATTTTCTTTCTTGTGCTTGCCACATTCAACATAGCCAAAGTAGCAATGATATGTATCCACATAGCTTAGGTGTGGCTTAGTTTATATTCTCTGGGTTGTGTAAGAACATTTTGTGACATTTTATGGTATTCCATGCTAAAACCAATCACCTTATGACTCATTACTCAGAATATATACTTGTTATTAAGTGATACACAATCACAACTCTACTATGCTGATTATTATTTTTATTATCTTAGGAGTCACTTCAGACTTACAATATGAATTTAACTTTGCACACTGAACACAATGAGACATCTAAACAGGCAGAAACTGAACCTCAGATGTTAAGCACTTTGGTACCCAAAAGAAAAAGAAGGAGGAGGAAGAATGAGAATGAAAGAAAATAAGAAAGAAGAAAAAAGGAAGGAAGGAAGGAAGGAAGGAAGGAAGGAAGGAAGGAAGGAAGGAGCCAGATGGCAATCCAGATCTTTAAATGTATTTCTGCCTACATTCAGCTAGACTAAACTTTGATGTGTCTTTTCATGCTCATTAAATGAAATTATTCCCATAAGTTGGGAACAAATCATCATATCTTAACACGTTCATTCACATTTAGCTAAGATGACCCAAACATACTATTGATATTAATGGTACCACACTGTCATTCACGTACTCTATACCACAAGCGCCTCTTTTCTAGGACTAATAGTCCCAGGAAAATTGTATAGTTGAGATTGAGGTCATGCAAAGTCCAGGAATATACAGACCAATGTAGCATTACCATAGAAAACATAAAAACATTTTTTTAACAACCACCAAAGTTGTAGACACATTTATTGTTGGCTCTGTTTAAACAATTTGAAGACTATACCTCACAAGATCCATAAAAGACACAAAACACAAAATGAAGGAAATAACAACTGTTTTCTAGCTAGCACAATTTAGATTTAGTTTTTTTCCATCGCGATTAGTGGATAAACACAGAAGAGAAGCAAGAGAACATGTATACATATTTGATGTAGGAGGGTCATCTGTCTATGTGTTACTTTCATTGGTTAATAAAGAAACTGCCTTGGCCCTTTGATAGGACAGCAGCTTAGATAGGTGGAGTAGACAGAACANATATAACGGGCCAGGCAGTGTTTAAATGAGTACAATTTGTGTGTTGTTATTTCGAGGTATAAGCTAGCCGTGAGAGAGCCGTGCAGGACGAAAAGCAGGGCCTGCTCCCCTCATTACTACACATATTAATAACAAATAATCTACATACTTGACTGGATTCACACTCATTTTAAGAAAAAGAGTCTGCTCAACTCAGCCAGCTAACTCAACTTCTAATTTCTCAAAAATACATATCATATATGTGCATGTACAAACACATACACACACCAAGAAAATGCTTAACTATGTGTTCTGGCATGCTCCAGCCCAGTTAAATAAACACACAAAACTAATTATTATAAATCTACTCTTTGCTAACTGGGTTGTCAGACCTATCTCTTTTAACTATATTTACTCTCCAAATACAAATAATAATGAATTCATAATTTCATCTAAAATTATACAAGTATTCTTTATACAACGAGAAACTCACAGGTCTCATTATAAAGAATGAAGTAAAGCCCTTTATTCTTTGATATCTCATAACTGAAGCCCTGCTGTGCAAAATTAGAATTGTTTAGAAATTATTAAATAATTTTAATATATTATATGTTACATAAGAAGTGAAACAAAGATATCTGCTCTATTTGTCCTGGCACACACAAAAATATTTCGAAAATAAGTAACAAGGGATACTTATAAGATACTTGTTTCTTCAACTGGACACAGTTCATAGCTGGGATTTAAAGCTTCCTCAGCCCCAGACTGTATTTCCTATATGCATGTACACTTATTGTAAAATTACATGAGCCTGCTAGTTTGTCCAGCATAGTCATTGTCTCAAAAAAAACCTTACCTCCTTCCTATTTTATTGACTGTGATCCTCAGGAATATAGAACAAAAAATAGCAATGAAAGATTGTACAGTCTGTTTGTGTCTACTGGAATCCTAAAGAGGTCTCTGTAGGTCATCCTGTGAGTGGAGTTAACCTTCTCCCTGTTCTTTCCCACATCCACAGGGAGAGAACAGGGAGAAGGTTAAATGTGAATAATTTTAGACTATTAAAAATGTAAAGTGTCAACTCATTCCTTGACTTTTTAATCCATTTCCCAGCGCTGCTTTTTTTTCTTTATTTCTGAGTTAATCTTCTTTGCTTCAGAGTTAATAGCCATGTCCATTTAGCATCAAATCTCCAAGAACACATTATATGGGTCATCTTTGTATGCTTTGGAGAACTCAACCTTCCTGAACTGTGAGTCAGTTTTGATTTCTCAATATCTATGCAAAACAGCAGCTAAATACTAATAATGTAGAAAATGAAGCATGCTCAATCACTTGGAATTTTTTTTTAATTTTTTTATTAAAAATTTCCGCCTCCTCCCATTTTCCTCTCCCTCTCCCCCTCCCCCTGTCCCTCCCTCTCCAGTCCTAAGAGCAGTCAGGGTTCCCAGCCCTGTGGGAAGTCCAGGGTCCCCCCCATCCAGGTCTAGGAAGGTGAGCATCCAAACAGACTAGGCTCCCACAAAGCCCATCCATGCAGTAGAAACAAAACCCAGTGCCATTGTCCTTGGCTTCTCAGTCAGTCCTCATTATCAGCCACATTCAGAGAGTCTGGTTTGATCACATGCTCGTTCAGTCCCGGTCCAGCTGGCCTTGGTGAGCTCCCATTAGAGATCAGCCCCACCTTCTCAGTGGGTGGGTGCACCCCTCGCTGTTCTGACTTCCTTGCTCATGTTCTCCCTCCTTCTGCTCCTCATTTGGACCTTGGGAGCTCTTTCTAGTGCTCCAATGTGGGTCTCTGTCTCTATCTCCGAATTCTTTATGAGAGAGAATATGAGTGAAAATTTAAATCCATATAGCTATTTCAGTCTCATATATCTGATCTCCTAATAATCACTACAACTATTTTCTAGTATATAGAATTGCCATTAGGAACATATAATTTAATAATGCAAAGGCAGTAATTGTTTCCTTGACCTTGAAGTCAAACAATCCACCCTAGATGTAGTGATGGTGTGGGGATAGAGGATCATGGTTTGAGAAGTCTACAGCTGTTTGTTTAGGACACAGACCAAACACATTGTTAGAATTCCCTAGAAACACCAGTAGAGACAAAGTCAGAGATTTATTACCAGCATTAAGTTGTGCCAGATAATGGAAAATGCTATGTCCCACTGAGTTGATATCACTCTATTAAGAGGAGGGGCATACTTTTGTCCTTCCTACTGAAGTTTTATTATGAGAAAACCTAGAATTCCTGAAGCAGGGACAATCCGTTGGAGTGACTCCATCTCTGACACAAACCAGAACAGTTATCATCACTCATCTCTGACTCATCAAGGGGCCTTCCTGCTCTTCCCTATTATTGTCACTGTATCAAATTTCATTATATACATTCAGTTATTGTGTATATGGGGATGTTTTATTAATAAGTGTGGAAATTATTGTGAAAAAAAATCTCCTGCTTGATAATGCCAACAGAGTAAATTGAGGGGAAAAAAAGACTTAACTCAGACTTGAAGGTTAACAGAAGAAAGAAAAAGTCAATGTTCCCTGTCTCCTTCTCAGAGCACACCCCCAGCTGTAATTACCAACATGACTGGTGATCACCAGAAACTGCCACTGTGGACCTGGTAGTTTAACGAAGCCCCGGACCATTGCTGTGACATTGACCTTTGGGAATCCATATCCCCTTTGCAAATGGACTTCAGCTTTCTTCATGTAAAGCTCCCTGCTTTTCCTTTCTTTGCTTCAGTTAATGCCATCACTGCTGATTTGTTATTGCAGTTTCAGTACTTCAGATGATGAAAATAAAATATAATTTTAATATCCCAACAAGTAAAATGGGAACTTTATAATTTGAAAGCCTAGCTATATTAAGACGAGAACTTGACGCAGTAAGTTCTTTAGCTAAAAGATTCTGCTCAAGGCAAAACTGGAGGAATAGTCAAAGCTTAAATAGAACTGCTAGCCAGCGTTCAAATGTCTTTTATTTCAAATGGAAAAAAAATATCGGTAAAGAATCATGTTGTTTCATATACACATATATATGTTATAATATTCATTTTCAATATCTTAATCTCAGAACACCAAAGAAAAAAAAGCAGGCTCATAACCCTTCCTCCTTTGTTTTTGCTATCCAAAGATAGGCCTACTCCTTTAATTTATATACAGTGGAAACTGAACACTTTATAGCAATACAATAGTGAGAAGGGGACTTAAATAATGAAATACAGAGGTTTAAATTAGTATTTTCTTTCTAATGATAAAACCAATGTTGACTATGCTAATCCACTCATGCAGTCAAATCCATCACCTGCAAATTACTTTTTATTCCATTGTAAGCCAAGCACCAAACACAAAGCTAGTGAAATGAAAATACAAATAAGGTTTAAAATTCTGATTGTACAGCACATTGACCTGATCCTTTGGGTACTTTAAAGTAGGATCACAATACTGAAAAAAAACCTATGATTTTAAAATCATGCCAGTAATTTAAATGTTGATGTTATTTTAAAACATTACTCTCTCTGGGGTTCTATGCTGAATAAAAGTATTAGAAATAACTAAGAATACAAAGGAGATATATATTTGAAGCCAAGGAGGTTCAAGAATGTTTCTGTAGTAAACCTCAAACCTCAAATTCTGTTCAAATGTTATAATGCAGTAATTCTGAAAGTCTTCTGGGTTGCTATCAATTTAAGATAATAGTCAAATTTCTAAAGAAAAGATGCTGATTACAACAGGATGTGAAAAGCTGAAGAGAGATGAAGAAAACAGGCCACCCAGAAAATGAGAGGACCTTCTAATATGAATGATGACAGCAAAAACCAAGATTAGATTCATGCATGATTAAAACAGTGGGACTGTGGAGAGGAATGGTCAACAGAGAACTTGCCAAGCAATTATAGCTGAGGAGCAGAGCTATTGACTCCAGTTCTGCCATGAGTATGTATTCATGAAGTTACTTCCGAACAGAAAATCCTGTCATTAGAGATAAAAAAAAATTCGAAAATGGAAGAAAAAGAAGAGGAGAAGAGGAAGAGGAGGAGACAGGGAAGGAGCAGGAGAAGGGGAAGGTTCTCGGGTAGCCTATAACTACCTATGTCAAGAATCTCTTCTAGACATAAGTCAACTTTGATTTTGTGATCTCTTCTTTTTTCTTCTCTTCTTCCTCCTCCTTCCTCTTCTCTCTTCTTCCTCTATCTGGCTTTCTTCTCCCCCTTGCTTGTTCTCTCCTCTTAATTAGGACTATTGCAATCTAATATTACATTAACATTCACAACCAAGAGAAAAAAAACACTTGAGCAGAGGTCAAAGGTTAAAAGATCCTGATGCCATCCAGTGAGTGGGACATCATATTTTATAAACAGAAATATAACAATGTAACTAAGTACACTAATACCATTTTGAGTAAAAAAAAGGACACAGGAAGCATATGTAACAAATTTCACTTGTCTGTGGATCAAGAAAAGGCAAAATTCACCAAAAGTGAAAGAATCACTATACTGATTTTATATTTAAGCAATAGAGCATTAACAGAGCATGAATACAAGAGACATAGCAGAGGTATAATTTTTGATGTTTCTATTTTTTATTGATTTTTATTGAACCCTATATTTTTCTATCCCCTCCTTGCCTCTCCCTTCCCCTTCAACCCTCCCCCAAAGTCCCCATTCTCCCAATTTACTCGGGATATCTTGTCTTTTTCTACTTCCCATGGAAAATGTGGTGCATTTACACAATGGAGTAGCACACAGCAGAAAAAAAATAATGACATCTTGAATTTTGCAGGAAAATTGGTGGAGCTAGAAAACATTATTTTGAGTTAGATAACCCAGACACAAAAAGACAATTATCACATGCACTCACTCATAGGTGGTTTTCAAACATAAGCAAAGAAAACCAGCCTAAAAATCACAATCCCAGAAAACTCTGACTTACTTTTTCTGGCATCAAGTCTTCCAGGTTCTACCAACATAGGTTCCTGTGCTTTCTAGCATAGTTGGATGATAATAATGGTGCATTGTACATTTCACAAAATTAGGGACTGGAAAGATGGCCAAATGGATAAAATGTTTGCTGAGTAAGTATGAGGACTAGGATTTGAGTCTTTTTTATTTTTTTTTTATTTTTTATTAAAAATTTCCACCTCCTTCCCTCCTCCCATCTTCCTCCCCCTCCCCCATTCCCCCTCCCTTTCCAGTCGAAAGAGCAGCCAGGGTTCCCTGCCCTGTGGGAAGTCTAAGGTCCTCCCCCCTCCATCCAAGTCTA
>LOEQ01002967.1:88498-100277 GCA_001685075.1 Bramus lutescens | reverse complement strand
CATCTCCCCTTACCCCCACCCCCAAGCTCCCAATTTTTGCCTGGCAATCTTGTCAACTTCCAACAATATACATAACTATTTGAAACTTCATTTATACACTAAAGTTTTATGTACATCACAGTACATATGCTAACATCAATGAAAATGTTACAACATCCAATGTTTTAGAATAAAAGAGTCGTAAATCGGTTTGTAACAAAAAACATTCACTTGTTGACATGACTTTCTGGTGTAACATGAATAGTCAAAACATTTTCAATATGGCACATGTTCAATGTTTTTTATAATGCCTCCTATAGTCGAGAAGGAACAGTTCTTTACACAATTTTAACTTTAATTAATTGTTCCAGTCAAGTAAAGTTAGCTAATGGGGAATTTTAAATAGTAAATAAACATGTAACACTTTGAATATCAGTGTACTTCAGTGGTTTAAACATAGGTATATTCTACATTTTTTTAGCATCTCAGCACTATACAAGACTTTGCATACTTTACTCATGTTCTAAAAGTGAAATGCAATTAATAATTGCCTGGAAAATTAGGACTATAAAGAATGAAATTCATGTCTGTTGATTTAAAAATTACTAAAGTATTCACTAGTCNNNAAAAAAAGTGAAAGGGCCTTACCTGTGAAGAAAAATTATTCCTTTGCAATTACATAAGCAAGATAATGAAATGCATATTGTGCATTATCCTCTGCATGAAAATTTAGGCAGCAATTCATTTATGGTTTCCAAGCAATCTATAGCCTTAGTGAATAATGGGAAATTACCTGAGATGAAATTGGTTGTTGTTTTGGGTTTTTCTTGTTTGCTTGCTAGGTTGTTTGTTTGCTTGTTTGTTTGTAGTATAATAGGCATCCAGGTAACTGCATCAACTCTAGGTAAATATGTGCAAACTGCAGAAGCAATGAAGACATCTATATAGGGCAGAAACCCTGTACCCATGAAATCTCAGTATTATGGCTGCCTCAGCAAGACTTGAACAATGACACCAGTTGACAGGACAATATGAATGGGTAAATCTCACAAGGCCCCGCTCCTATATGAAGAGCTACAGGCAATTAATGACTGCTAAGAAATGGATATGTGTCTTCCCTAAGGATGAGTTTGTTGTTTATCCAATACTAAGTGGTCAGCCCTAAAACACATACACAGACATGGAAGATTTAATGCACTCATTGGGTCGAGTGTGTGTGTGTGTGTGTGTTTATCTCTCTGTGTGTGTGTCTGTGTGCATTTGTCATTGTATAATGNTGTGTGTGTGTGTGTGTGTGTGTGTGTGTGTGTTTGTTAGTAATAATTAATGAAAAATGGGCCTAAGGAACCCACTTTCATGGTCTCTCAGTGATATTCTATAAATTCTGAGCACTGATATTTATCCCTAATTGTGAGACCACAGATGATTTGAAATTTGTAGACATATTCAAAGAAAGCAGATAATAGAACAGGAAAACAGCAGTAACACCAGAACCTAGTTTGTTTGATTACCTTTGCAAATACTCACTTAAAAACAAGAAAATTCAGGTAAAATATCTTGAGTAATTTTGAATTTTAAGAGATCATTAGGTGAATTTTCATAAACATAAAAACTAATAAGTATAATATGGAGTTCTTGGGGTGACTCATTTCCTAGAATTCTTTCCTTAGCATTTCCTGTCCATTCTTTAAGTAAGTGAACTCCATCTTCTATAATCTAATATCATAAAGGCATATGGATGCTATATGGTCTTGTAATGCTTCATTTACAAACTGATGCTAGCATTAAGAAATCCTGTATGATGTATCATGACCCATGTACAGTAAATCCCTGTGACTGACCTTCAATACAACTAGCTTTTCATATATCCTGATTTCCTGTAAATTTATATTTAGTAAATAGGTGCATATAAATTGCCATTTTATTTCAGCACAGTATAATTTCAATTATTTATGTAATATACACAAAATAACAAATGGATAAGTAAATATTGCTAAGAGTTATTCAAAAAATAATAATAATCAAAGCAGTTCAATCTGAGAATCAAGTCAGAGAGAGAGAGAGACTGAGAGACTCTTAAGGCAAATAAACTGAGTGCTT
This sequence comes from Bramus lutescens, assembly GCA_001685075.1. Taxonomy (NCBI): domain Eukaryota; kingdom Metazoa; phylum Chordata; class Mammalia; order Rodentia; family Cricetidae; genus Bramus; species Bramus lutescens. The sequence goes on along the minus strand of LOEQ01002967.1, from coordinate 98,198 downwards.
CTGTTCATTCATCAAATATTATTTAGCATGCTTACTCTTCCTCATGGTCCTGTGAAGTTAAATCACACATAGACAAATGACAAAAGGCACATTACTCCCCACATTGTAAACATTTCAGCTTTTTCATCAGTTTCTCTATTCTTCTACAGTTGGTTCCATCTTGACCACTATGAAGGAGGTTCGGAAATCAAGGTCCCACTTTTTTTTCATAAATGTACTCAAAAGTTTATTAAAATGCAAAGCAAAAGAGCATACATAAAAGATGACATGAGAATTGGAGGAATAAACTTTATTTAAAACTCTGTTCTCTGTTGCTCTAGATGTTTCTCAAATATAAGAGCTTCAATTGCATTGCACTACTTGCCTATGGGTGAAAGGCTCTATGGCATGGCAATTTCCATCTAACCCAACTTCTACCTATGAATACTCTATTCAGATCTGTTCCTTGCATCTCTGTTGACTTAATTCTATTGCAGTGGATGAGTCCTATAACCAAGGGGGTTTTCTGATCTCTAGTAAAAATGGATATGCCTGTCCAGTTTACAGGTGGATTCTGTAGAATGAAGGAGACAGACCAGGTATCATAAAGAAAGCAAGAAACAAGGGTACTATGTTGAGAGCTCTGGGAGTTGCAGAAAAAATGAAGGGTGCAGCCTTTGATTTTTCAAGAGGAACAAAATGTCTAAAATTTATTTCTCTTGACCAGTGTTTCTCAACATTCCTAAATTTGTGACCCTTTAATAGAGTCCCTTATGTTGTAGTGAACCCCAACTATATAAACATTTTCCTTGCTCCTTTTTAGCTGTAATGTTGCTACCAATATGAATAATAACATAAATATCTGTGTTTTCCAGTGGTCTATGGAAACCCCTGCCTGTGAAAGAGAGGCTCTGAACCCCATATCAAGAACTGCTGCTCTGTACTGTCCTGAGTAAACTTGCGTCTTTGTTTAACCTTAAGATCTATTCTATTTTGTTTGTTAATACTTTAACATATGAAAAAATTGTTTTAAAGAGTCTCAATGGACAGGGCTGGTGGTCTGTTGCCATGTCAATTTCACAAGGCTCTTCTGAAGGTCTTCTACACTATTGCAAAATTCAGCTCCAACTATTTTCTAAATTCATCTGACAAGGTCAAGAATTCAACAATTCTCACCTCTATACTGTGCAAAATATGGTTGCTATAAAGTACTACAGTGGACAGAAACTGCATGGCAGGGTCTTCCATAAAATATGGGGTTCAAGAAAGCAATAAAATAGCAATGAATAGAATTTTAAAGTAGTTAGGGAGCTTTTCTAGAATAGATCTGTTTCCAAACAGAACTTGATTTTCCATTAAAATCTGTTTTGTCTAGTAAGTCTTACTGCTTTTAATCTTGTCCATAAGGAAACACTGCAGAATTTTATGCTGAGACAAATTCTTCTTTAAGTTTTATGCTATGCAGACTCAGTGCCAGCTCCAGAAGTTCTGTATAAAAAAAGAGTTTATGAGTAGCTATCTGGATGACAAATGGGAACTCAACTCGAAGCAAAACTTCCTCTAAGTACATTGCTTCAATTTTAGTTGGGAATAAATGTGTAGGGGAAGATAAAAGGTTATCAACAATCCCCAGAAACTCCTGTGCCATCACTGCAATATATGCCATACCTCTCTCTGTAGTTGACAAACAGACATGGCTAATGCTATGAACATAGCACTTTGCTATGTTTCAGTATTTACCAATTCCTCAGTAGTATTTAAACACCCTTTCCTACTATTTGACTTAGACTTCTCCAGCTATAAGCATGGAAGATTGTGAATCATATGAGCTTGAAAGCTGGAGCAGTCTCGCACAAGTGGTAGCATTTTGGCTCTGGAATGAAGCGTGTGAATACTTGCACTGGAGTGCATGCTCTGTCCAAGACAGAGGCTTACTAAGTATGTCATGTGCTTCACCAATTTGTATTATGATCAACAATAGTACTTATGCTCAGCCAAGATTTCTAAGCACTAATCAGAGCTATGTACTGTTTTAAGTGATTTACACTATAATTTCATTGATCCTCTTAATGACCCACAGTTCACTCCATCACTGTTTACATTTCACAAATGAGAAAAATGACCAACTGGGAAAAAAAGAGAGATTTTTCAGTTCAACAAACTTGTATGACCTTTGCTTCTATGATTTTAATTTGTACCAAGGTGGGAAATGTACATTGAACATGTGCCATTTTCTGCCTAGAACTTACATTACCATCTGACTCCAGTGGCTTGTATTAGTCAGCTGCCCATTTCTACAATTGTCTATTTGGTTCACAGCTTGTGATGTTCATGACCCAAGTACAGGTATGAACTATAGAAGAGAGTTTTTGTCACAGTAAAATGCCACCAACTTGAGCAGGAACAGAGAGATAAAAATGGCTATCCAAGATCCCTCAACAGATTTTGGAAAGTCACTTCCTACTAGGCCCTCCTCTTATAGAACCACACAATAGCATTCAGCAGTGTTATCCTGGAAACAAACCCTTACATAATGACATTTTAGGACACTCATTAGAACCATAGCCATTCCTACATTCTATATGAAGTACTAAGTGCTTGGGAATTCTCTTTAGGATATTACACCTTAGCCTAGTAATGTAGTAATGCCTCACCATTTCATACTCAGAATAAACATTACTTCCTCCTAGGAAGACTTCCTGAATTATAAGGATTAGTCTAAGCATGTTCACAAATGTTTATATTCATACTATATTACTGAAATGAAACATTTCTTACAGCATACTATGATCATTTCTTTCTAAGGTGACATACACTTTGCAGAAAGCATATCATTTGAGGTGTGTCTAAGTGGTCTTACTAAAATTCTAAACCCCATCATAGGGTCTGGTGTACTAAAACGTGGCCAAGAAGTGACTATTTTAAAGATACGACATTATAGGTAAATGAACACCATCTCTTATCATCCATTCTGCTATGAATGCAATAAACTCCTACATGGTGCAACCAAATGTCAAGAGGTAGAAAATCAAATCTTTGTAATGATAGGAGGCATTGATATAAGCATGCATTTTGGAATGTTGAGAGAAATGAATGTCCCCATGATTTTATTAGCATCACATGATGTATGAAGCAAGCCATTAAAAGTCTTTAACATGTTTTCTTTCTTTGTAAATTTCCTTAATGAAGAAAGGCCTTTCTTTCTCAGCTATGATCATGCATGTAACTTCTCATGTGTTGATCTACCATCTATCACCAGAAGAGGCTGCAGAATATTTTATGGACATATCTCTAGGCTCAAGAGTTTCTGTGCCATTTATATTTGGTTATTAATTTTAAGATCATTTATATTTTTCTTCAGTCTTTCCCCCACAATTTGGTCCCAGCAGCTTCACATACACATCTGTGGTTCCTGCTCTTCTCCATCTGCATCACAAAAAGATATTTCCCTTGTGTTTGCTGCAATGGGATTGTGTTCCCATTAAGTAAAGGTCAGACACAGGCACTGTCTGTTCATCTGGCCAAGATGGCTACTATGATTGATTACAATTTTTAGCAGTATTGATGGCCTGATTAACTTACAAATACAGCTCCCTTCAGTCTAGTAACTAATTGAATTAGAATCTGCAGGGAGTTTTCAACTATACTAGCTCCTTCTATTTTTTAAATATGCAGATGGTCTTTACCAAAAGTTACTCTGCTCTCAGCTAAATTATGTACACAATAGGCATGCTTGACCTGTTTTGGTATTAAGCTCAAACATGAGTATATCTGTTGTGAAGAGGCTAAAATCCTGTTAGCAAAATAATTTTAAGTGTTTTTTGGAAAAAAAGCAAAAACATAGAAACATCATGGAAATAGGTTTCACTAATCAACTCAAGCGCTCATTCAATAAACACTGGTGAGCCTCTATTCTCTGTGTAGAATTCTGGTCAGTTGGAATGGGTAACAATAGAAGTAGACCCTCTTCCCATTTCTGGTTTATATTTCAGGCAAGTTGTCTGTCAGGTAAATTATTGGCTATTATGTGTGCTCTGGTCATCCCTTGAGAAAGAGAATTCTGAGCACAACATGTTTTATAACAAGAAATTAATTCAAAATTTTAAAAACGAAAGGTTTCATGATTGCAGGGAAGAAGATGAGGGAACATGCTTGCCTTTTGGACATGCCAAGGCAGATATTTCAGCACTAAGATTTTTGCCCCCCCCCACCTCTCCTCAGCTTTCCAATGACACAAATAGCATTTCTTTTTGTTTGTTTGTTTCATTTTTCTATTTTTGAAACAGAGTGTCTCTTTAGTTTTGGAGTCTGCCTTGGAACTAGCTCTTCTAAGCCAGGCTGGCCTCAAATTCACAGAGATCCACCTGCCTCTGCCTTCTGAGTGCTGGAATTAAAGGCATGTGCCACCACTGCCTGGCCCCAAATAACATTTCTTAATGAGCTCTAAGACCATAGGCTTTGAACCTAATCCAATTTCATCTGCATCTATTTCTTGCTAATTTTCTCCTAACTTTTACAGCTGTTCTTGAAAAAATACATGTTGGCTGGGGTTTCTCTCCTCCCTGGTCCCACAGTCATTCCATCCCAGAGAAACACACAGAGGTCTATATTAATGACAAACTGTTTGCCCTGTTAGTTCAGGCTTCTTATTAGCTCTTATATCCTACATTAACCCATAATTCTTTTCAGTGTTAGCCACGTGGCTTGGTATCTTTTATCAGCAAGGCATTCTCATCTTGTTTCCTCTGTGTCTGGGTGAGGACTGCAGACTGAATCTTTCCTTTTTCTAGAATTCTCCTATGCTCATTGTCCTGCCTATACTTCCTGCCTGGCTATTGGCCAATCTACATTTTATTAAAGCAATACAACTGACAAATCTTTACAAGGTACAAGACCATTGTCCCAGAGTACTCTCTGCCCTTTTTTTGTTCAAAACAAGAGTTCTGAATCTTTGTTTAGCTTTTTTCCTAACAATTATCTATAACAATTTTTAACCACCATTCTAAACAAAGACAAATATCCATAATCCATTTTTGAGGAATGTGGGTGTAGTTTTCTAAAATACTTCCTGCTGGTTGGGGGAGCTGATAATCTTATGGGGACCTAAAGAAAATTTAGGATTATGATCAAGTCCTGACTTTCAGAATATTCTGTGAGACTTGTTCACTCAGCCAGAAGTCTTGATGCTGTTCTGGATGTAGAACTTAGACATCTGGGCCATCTGTACCTATCGGAGATTACTCATGGGGCTCTTTCTCAATTAAACCTGATTTTTCATAACACAGAATAAATCCACAGACTCTCATTTCCTGTGGAAAAAAGCAAAACCTCTTCTCCAAAGTAACATATATTTTGACCTAAGTTTTGAAGTCGAAGAATTATATATGTTGGATTAATCCAGCAGCAGTCATAATCAAATGTCTTTTAACAGCTGTTGCTACTTCCTCAGGAGTCATACAATTAAAAAACTGCACAATAATATACAGTATCCAGACTATCTGTGTGTTTTCCATCTTTACATGGCTTTATTTTAAACTATTAAGTTTTTAATTTTTGGTTTTTTGAGTCAGGGCTTGCTGTGTGTCTTTGGCTGCCCTGGAACTCACTCTGTAGAGCAGGCTGTCTTTGAATTCACAGAGATCCACCTGCTTCTGCCTCCCAAGTGCTGGGATCAAAGGTATGTGCCACCACACCCAACTTCTCTCCTTCTCTCCCAAGTCTATATAAACACACTCTAAACCGTTTAGATATTTTCTTCTTCTGACTCTATCTTTACTGTATATCTCTCTTTTTCTGACCACATGAGTCTTTAATTTGGTAAGAATTATGGCTAGGATTAAGGTTGTGAGTTTCACAGCTGTATCCACCCCATTACTTCTCTTTCTGAGAGTCTAGCTTATGGCAGAGGTACTGGCTGGAGCCATGCTTATTGCCATAATTCTGTGGAGTTTCAAGGTTCCTGACCCCACCAAAAAGCACGCAGTCATCAACACCATTTAAGTTTTTCATGGTGGGGTCTCTTAAAGAGCTGCAAGGTTTTTTCAGCTAAAGCTGAGTCAGAAAACGAGACGTGCTTGCCTCTAGAAAACAGAGCCCACCTGAGAAAATGCTGCTATCAAGAAGCCATTCTTAACTCTGTTCTTTTGTATCTAGAATTACTTCCCAAGCCCTCTCGGGTATTATGTGGATGTGGTTATTCACATTGGTGTGTAGGTGTTATAAAAAAAAAAAGTAAATGGTTTCTAAAAATAAAACAAAGTCTTTAAAGAGACAGAGTACAGACAGTCATAGACATTAAAGGTAGCCATGAACCCCCCCAAAAAATTTACTTCACCCAATTGCTGAATGAGATGAACCTAGCACACAGGATACACCATGAAAGACCTGATTAACAGCACCCCAAAATGGTAGAAAGCAGTTTTACATCCATATTCCCAAATATTGTCTATAAATGTTTCTTTACATTTAAAAGGGGATATCTATAGAGATGAATACTTTGCACTGATATGGATCTTGCTTTATTGTTGCAAGTTTAAGGTCAATTTTGTTATATGTATTTTTTTATTCATGAAGGTATTGTGTTTGCCCAGCTCGTTTTAAAATATAATGTATAATTAAGAAATATAGATTAATATATAGTCATCTATAGTAGTCAAGTTGTAGTCATGTTAGTTAGATTTTCTAGATATATAGAGATATATTTCAGTTAGGTAGTATTCAAATCTTTCAGAGACCTTCAGAATATGGCACTAAAAGTGTTATAATAACTTAAGACTTTCCATGACAATAAGACACATCTGCTTCTGGCAGCACAACCTACTTCAAAAGGAAGATGGGCATCTAAGAGGCTCCTTGTGGAGTTGGGCATTCTAGCCATTTGAGCAAGAAACCACTCTTGCCTGGACTGCTTGATAACCTGGACATAACATGACCCACAGAGAAATGACTGCCATACTTGCCTAAAGGTAAGATGGTCCTTCAGGGTTCCTGCTACATGAAAGAGTCTGCTAGACATTCTACGGGACACAGAAAAATGTGACTGACAAACATGCCAGTATAGGCGGAACTGTCTTTAAAATTTCCTGCTTCATAGAAACGTCTGCTGGATACTATGGGACTATAGGCTGAAGATAGATGCCCCAACAGTACAGAAAACTTTGGGTGACTGTCCAGTCAGCAATATGTCTCTGTCAATTCTAGAGTTTTAGAAGTTGCTTACAATGAACTTACTGTTTACTTAGGTAATATTATATCCTTCTGGAGTCTTTGATGGAGTTAAAGAATTTATAGTTATAGTTACAGCTTTCCTTAGTTATTATAAAAGATAAAGTAAATATAAATATTGTAACTGTAATTCTTGCCTTCCTTTTTGTTTAAACTGTAAAGGGGAAATGGTGTGGGGGAGTCCTTTTGTCTATGTGTTGCTTTTGTTGGCTAATGAATAAAGAAACTGCTTTGGACCTATAGCAGGGCAGAACTTAGCTGCTTAGCTGGGAGGGTAAACTAAACTGAATGCTGGGAGGAAGAAGGGCAGAGTCCAAGAGAAGTCATGGAGCCACTGGAAAGAGACGCTGAGAACTTTAGTGGTAAGCGACTCTCACGTGGTAATACACAGATTAATAGAAATGGGTTTAATTAATATGTAAGAGATTAGCCAATAAGAAGCTAGAGCTAATGGGCCAAGCAGTGATTTAATTAATGCAGTCTCTGTATGGTTATTTTGGGTCTAAACTAGCTGGGTGGCCAAAAACCAACAAGCAGTTCTCTCCCTCCTACATTGGTGTCATTTGTTGACAAAGGTTTCTGTCCTGCCTGGTCACGAAGCTGAAACAAATAACATATTGTTTCTGTAGAGGGGTCCATATTAATGTTTTATGGAGTTTTCTATAAGTGACTGTTAGTAAGATATTTGAAAACTTTCCAGGTGAATAAATGACATACATGGGTGAACATGCTTTTTTATTGACTAGGTTCTTCTCTAGGAAGAAATGATTTGTTTTCCTAGATTCAGGAATGTTGAAAGATGGTTGGAAATAATCTACCTTCTTCAAGGATTTCTTTAGCAAAAGAAAGGAGCCTCACCCCAAGTTGCACCTGTCACTGTATAAGTTTGTTTTCATATTCGAACATCACCTTGGGAAGACAAAAACCAGCCCTCATCTCTCAAAAAAAAAAAGAAAGAAAGAAAGAAAAAAAGTCTACCCTAGCCACAGTTTCTAATAGGGTCAGATAATACAATTATAGGGATCAACTGAAATTCAACTTTTCCCTAATTCCTTCTCTTTCTTTTTTTCAACCCAATTAAAATACCAATATTTGCTGGTCTCTTTCAAAACACAATTTTGGACCACAAAATTTGAATTGCCATGCATTCTGTGATGAAACATTTTGTGAATAAACAAGATAGAAAACAAGATAGAAATTGCATTTTGGTTTCCACTTGTAGGACTCGGCATTTTAGGTAAACATCGGTGATGGAATAAAAAACTAAGACCTTTTGCATTGGAGATATTAGAAATAGTGAACATGGGCAAGGAAAGGAGATGGGAAAAGGGAAATCTATCAGTCCAGGTTCTATGAAGGAACAGAATTGATATAATGAATAAATATATAAAGAAGGGGATTTATCAAACTGCCTTACAGGATGTGAATATTCAATAATGGCTCTCACACAGGAAAGTTTGAGAATTCAGTCATTGCTAAGCCTATAAGGTGGGGTGCCCCCACAGTCCCAGTCTGATTCTAAAGGCTTGGAGGTTTCCAGAGAGCTTCTGGTGTCCAGTTTATGTTGGAACCCTGAAAAGTTGATCCTAATGTCAGTAGAAGAATGTCACAGCATTGGGTAGATGAATTTACCAGCAAGAATGAGTGCAAGCAGACAAAAAGCTAAGCTCCCTACTCCCATGGCCGCTTATCTGGGATGTCATCATGTGATGCCACACAGACTTCAAGTAGGTCTTCCTTCTTCAAATCATGTTTCCAAGGAAAATCCTTCACAATGTTATCATTAGCTTGTGTTTTAGTTGAGTTCAAATGCAGCCAAGTTGACAACCAAGATTATTCTTCATAGGGTGTTTTAAGAATTATTGCTTGGAGATATTTATGATAATCAATGAGAAATTTTCTCAAAGATGCAAAAATGCCTCAACATTTAAAAATCTAAAATATAGTACACTAGTAAAATGAAAGACAAAAAGCATATGATCACCTCTATAGATCTGATAAAATTCAGCATCTTTCTACAGTTAAAATCAGTAGCCAATAGAAGGACAATTTCTCAAAACAATGAGGCATTTATATCAAATCCTTCTTTACAAACCTAGAATTGTGCTTCAGAGGTTGGAGCCAATTAAGAACAATGGTAGATACATTTCTTAATTGATGTTTATTGAGCTCTACATTTTTCTCTGCTCCCCTCCATGCCTCTCCCCTCCCCCCTTCAATCCCCCTCCAAGGTCCCCATGCTCCCAATTTACTCAGGAGTTCTTGACTTTTTTTCTACTTTCTACTTCCCATGTAGATTAGATCTATGTAAGTCTCTCTTAGTGACCACATTGTTGTCTAAGTTCTCTGGATTGTGGTTTGTAGGATGGCTTTCTTTGCTTTATGTTTAAAAACCACCTATGAGTGGGTACATGTGATAACTGTCATTCTGGGCCTGGGTTAACTCACTCAAAGTAATGTTTTCTAGCTCCATCCATTTTCCTGCAAAATTCAAGCT
>LOEQ01002967.1:43655-55837 GCA_001685075.1 Bramus lutescens | reverse complement strand
CCTGACAAGGAGAGCTGACTGAGAAGCCAAGTACTTCTGTACTGTGCTGTACTGTGCTGTGCAACCTGGATGCCTATTCTAATACAATTATCACTCACACACCAGCTTCATGGAGCGCTGGAGTCAACACTGTCAACCAATGCTTCTCTGGAGTGTTATGGATCAAAGAAAACTGCCTCTGAGTGCCTACCTCCTTCTTGGAGCAGATCATATCTAATAACATTTTCCTAGAGCCAGAATAAAAACTCTAACCACGTTCACTCTCCTCGGCTTGCATCTCTGAGATCATTCCTCTGGAGTTCCCATAGGATTGAATGGAGTCTTTGTTGTGACTGCACAGAAGTTCTGCTGCAGTGCCTGCCTGCATCTGTTTTCTCCAATCCTCTCACAGATAACGTTCTGAGAGCACCCCTGAAGAATAAATGGTCTGCACATAAATCTGTCTCAAAGTATGCTCCCTGGGGAGGCTGTGCTGGGTGACAGGAAAACTAGTTTCAATGCTTCAGTTATCAATCCACTTTTGCTGGCTTCATTTTTGCAATCTTATTTCAGACCTGAGAAAAATTACCAATCGCCTCCTGTTGGGTACAGCAAAACACTTCCAATGAAGATGTCCATTCTGTGACTCTAAGTGACTGACAGGTGGGTAGTATACACAGCATTATGGGTATATTATAGAATGGGCACAGCACTGTGAAACATGGTATTCCACTGCACTGGGGAATGGTGTTTATTAAAGCCCTTTGGATGGGTAGTATACACAGCATTGTGGGTATACTATAGAATGGGCACCGCACTGTGAAACATGGCTTTCCATTCCACTATGGAGTGCTGTACAATTAAAGTCCTTTGGATTGTGCACCATTGTGTTGTCACTGATGACACAATTTGAAGTGTGTCATTTTTTGCATCAGAGTCACTCTGCCAGACCACTTGTTCTGTATGCTCACAGTCACTTCCATTTCTGGACTCATGACCAAGTACTCCTGGAAACTAGCATGTCTTCAGCCCCGCTATTAAGTCTTTCCATGTATCCTGTAGCTCCCTAACTAACAGTTTCTTTGCAAAGTGTGTCTCGGCCATAATAGCTCAAAGCCACACCTGACTCACCAAACATGCTAGAGTCATCCTGTATAAATATAGTTGGCTTGAAATTTTCAAACCTTTATAAATCAGTTTATACTACAGTAGCTTGAAATTAGCTGTGGTAGGAATATTTACACAACACAGACTAAACTATATAACTCAATGTTACCATGAGTTGGTTGTTTACATTTTTACTGACACACCACCAAATTTCACCTGTTCTATGACTTGACTCCCTGTTCATATACCAGTGAATTTGAACTCTAAGCTACTTTCTGCAGTATCGATTTTTTTATATCTATAAGATTGCAGATACATAGCATCATGCTGTGAGCAAGAATGCAATTCTTGGTGGGTCCTAAAACATTTTCCCCAGAGCTCTTTCCAGGGTAAGAATTTGAATCCATCCAATTTATCTTCTCAGAGGACTCTGGGTGTTATGTTAGGGTGGAAAGATGATGACCATAATGTTGTGGGATATTTTGTTCACACCGTGACACTCCAGACTTTCCGAGGACAGAGTCAGTTACTAGCCAACAGGAATTAGCCCTCGAGAAGCCAACAATTGGATAGAGAAGACACCCAGGAAGGGAAGGGTGGGGACTGGAGTGTGAGCTTCCTTCTGGTTCTGGGATGAGGGAAGAGGCTTGTCTCCTGCAATGTCTCCAGCTTAAAAGCAAGGTCGGGTAGTTGCTACTCAGCCTCTCTGAGCTAGCAGGTTTTCATCCCAGAATTTGACTCCTTAGTCTTATTGATAAATAGAATGATAGAAACTTAATTTAAACGTACACATTGCAGCTGACAGAGCATGGGCTGTCGGACCAGATTTCCTAACAGGTCATGGCCTGACTAGGCTGTGGGGTCACAAACAATAATTAAAATGTGAGTAGACTCATGTGTAACTGCTAAGCCAACAGAAAAACATCACCATAAATTTTATTTTCTGAATGTATATCATTCTATATATAACACTTCCTCCAGACCCGTAGTTTCACAGATCACAGTTCCAGTTACCTAATGTTATCTGTGTTCTGAAAATGGTAAAGTCAAATTTCAAATACACAATTTATATATTATAAATTGCTCACAGTTTCAGACAGGCAATGATATTCCTTCTCTCCCACAGTGCCCCTCCCATATTTGAAGCATCTCTGATCAACATCTTCATGCCATCTGTGCTATTCATCAACCGGTCCTCTCTGGTATCATACTACAGCCCTCGAGTATCCATCACTCTACTTAGAAGTGACTTAAAGAACAGGAGTAATGGTGTTGACCATTCACTTCTGCCTAAATAAAGACATTGCGCACTCCCATTGAGGAGTTGAAAGGACAAAGAGAAATTTTGAAAGAGAGAGAATAAAAAAAGAGGAAACATTTGCTTAACTTTTTTGAATTCTATTTTATTATTAGTTAATATTCCATAAGATAGATATTATGGATATGTGTGCATAGGAAAATTCTAGTGTATATAAAAGGCTTGGTGCTACTGTTGGCTCCAGAAATAAATCAATGTTCCTAGCATGTGCCCTCTGGAGGCAGGGGACACTCTTCTTTGGGATGGGGTATTCTTTCTCTGCTCAAACTCAGCATTTCTTATATTTTTATATCAGTTACCACACTGTGACTTTTTCTCAATTCGAGTACAAAAAACCCCTATAATATTGGTTCTATTTTAAACAATAAACTATTTTTGTATATTGTATTTTATCTGAATAATATTTTAACCCTTTTAAAACAAATCTTTGCAAAACCTATAAAATGTACGACTCAAATGTATGGCCCAAGGTTTTTCTTCTTCTTCTTCCTAGATAGTTCTTGTCCCTAAATGTCACTTCTCATATTCTTGTTCCAAGCTTCTCTGTTGTTGACACCTAGAATTAAAATTTTAATATGCCTAGTTCCATCCTTTACCTATCACTTCAACAAATAACAATGAAAGGACAGCTGGCTTCAGTTACTGAAACCCTGCAAGAGAGGGATAGACAATAAAGAGATTGCTTTGCCTTTCGTTTCGCTGACACCTACACTGTGGCTGGTACTGCTGAGACAGAACATGCCCTGCCTATCACTTTGGATTTGTGAACCCTGTCAAGGAAGATGCTTTTGTGCTGCAGGTTCCAGGGCCATGTCCTGTCAGCACTCTTTCACAATGCAGGGTCAGCAGCACAGCTGAGCCTCCTCTTCATTAGAATCAGCAGGCTGAGCGAGCTTACTGGAGAGCCCAGCATAACTGTGGGCTACAAAGAATTGGTACATATATAGACTGTGACACTCACTGTCTGCTCTTCAGACAAGCTGACTGGTTCCAGTCCTCCACTTTTCACACTTAATTCCCTAAATCGGTGCAAACAAACTCATATCAGGAATTAGGGAAAGTGCCAGATCACCGATGCTATCATGCGTGTATAGTTTAATGCCTCAAGCTATATTCTCGTACAGCCATGAATCCCCTGTGTAGGAAGATCTCACTCTAGAAGAATTTACTGCTGTACTTCACCAGGATCATTGAGAAACACTCCTCATTCCATATTAGAATATTAATAATATGATAATATGTCTCAAACCTACCACAAATGCTGGTGGATCAATTAGTTAGGAGGCCACTGTAACTCAGTTCCTCACTGAAATACAGAACTGCTGTTTTTATTGAGAGTAATTAAGAGGACAGGGTGAGAGGTTGTGAGAACGAGAAAGAACACACATTGTGGCAAGAAATGAGAACACCTGCTATTTCTGTACCTACAATCACAGTAATAGTTGTACCATGTCTAACAGGTACAATTCTATTAAGCATTTTTGACTTCAAAATATTCCTTAGTGTCTGATTAGGATGATTTTTACCTCCTTAGACTGAGGTAGAAGTAAGTCATTTAATGAGCTTTTGATGGTACAAATACAAGAAATGTCAGAGAAAGTGAATTCTGCATCTCACTGGGAACTTCACTGGTCAAGACCTTTACATAAAACAAATAAACCTAGGGATTCCAACTTCAGTTCTCATGTATAAACAGTTTACACTCCCTCACTGTAAGAAAGGATAAATAAGCTGAAAATGAATGACTGTTCTTGGAACCGTCAGAAACTTGAGATTAAATGACAAATTGACACTCTAAGTCATGAAGAAATTGTTTCATATAGAAAGTTATGGTTGCATTCAGATTATATAGTACCAAAGTAGTTACCACCCCAAACATGTGGGCATTTAAAGGGTTATGTTGAGAATTTGCTAGAAATCCTGGTCATCAGTCCCAGTGAGCTCTCCTACCCTTCCATGGGTTTCACATCCAAATTCTCATAAGATCCTTGCTTTTTAAGGTCCAAGAAATACCTTCACAGTTGTAGTTATGACAAGGAAAACTTAATTAGGGAAAATACGTTCTGCATAGCAAAGTCATACCCAGTAGGGGAGAAGAATTTGCCAATAATTACTGTAGCCATGGAAAGGATGCTCTTCCTACTCTGGGTCTCTCTATTCATCCTTTCTCACTTATAAGATGAAGCACATTTGACTAAAATGGGTGGATAGTGGCACTGCACTCTTGGAGATGCAATCAGAGAGATGTCAGGTCTCCTGAGAGACTGAAACATCAGCCAAAGATTATATAGACTCCCTCTCATTACTAGGCAAACCTGGTACTACAAGGACAGTACTCAGCTGAAAAGGCTGCAAGAACCAGAAGGCCAAAGTCAGGAGAAAGATAAAAATACGACACCAAAGGATCTGGAGCTTCCCATGTCTGACAAGAGGCCAAAATAAAAACCAGCACTTAGAAGCTGGTAAGGAGTTTCTATGCACATAGCAATATAGCCAGTTTTCTGTGGAAAATAATATCTATGACAAAAACAAAACAAAACAAACAAACAAAAAAGAGACTAAAAAGAACAAGCAATTACCAGAACCAAGATATGATGTTCACACTATAATTTTATGGGACCAGGAATTTAGGGTAACTGTGATTGATTTTTACTATTCTGGTAGAAAAAAAATACCCAGAACATATGGACAATCTGAACTGAAAGAAGAAAATGTCTCGTGGAATATTAGTTAAAGATGCATTGCATTTGTTTATGCTATGGAATATTTGTTTAATGATGCAAAGCTGTGCTGTATTATTTTGTTTCATTTGTTTAACTCTGTAAAACTGTGTTACTTTGCCTGTCTAAAATACCTGATCAGTAAGTCTAATAAAGAGCTGAATGGAAAATAACTAGGCAGGAGAGAGAAATAGGTGGGGTTGGTGGGAAGAGAGAAAAATAGGATAAGAAATCTAGAAAAGGAGAAGAGCTGGGAATGAGAAAAGGAGAAAGAGAGGATGCCAGGGGCCAGTCACCCAGCCACACACCCAGCCATGCAGTAAGAAGGAAAGAAAGATACATAAAATGAGGAAAGGTAAAAAGCCTGGAGGCAAAATGTATAAGAAAAAAATGGGTTAATTTGATTTAGAAAAGCTGGCTAGAAACAAGTCAGGCTAAAGTCGGGCATTCGTAAGTAAGAATAAGTCTCTGTGAATTTACTTGGGAGGAAGGTGGCAGGCCTCCAAAGAGTGAATAAAAAAGAACTACAAAAACCCTAGAAAATGAAAAATAATAAATATTAGAAAGTAACAACATTGGGACAGAAATCAAAAAGAAATGTCATAAGTAAGCCAGTAGAGCTAAGAATTAGCCAGTTTGAAGAGATATCAGTTCTTGGCTAAAATGCTTTAAAAAGAAATAGAAAAAAATAACACCTTAAAACCCAGGTATGATTTTAATAAGCATAACATATGTGCAACTTGAATGCCAGATGAGGGCAAGAAAGTGAGAAATAAGAAAGAATATGATAATGGTAGGGAGACTTCTAAAATTAATTTTTAAAAAAATACAAAACTATAGGCCCTGGAAGCATAGCAAAGCACGCAGACAAAATGTCAGAAAATAACCCCTAAGGACATCATCTTCAGGGTGAGGAAACCGAATACAATAGCAGTACTTGGAAGAAGCTAGAAGAAGGAAACATCTCACCCACAGAGAAACAGCTTAGAGGGCCAAGAACAGCTACACAACACCCTATGATAGATGCACTATTAGTTAAGTAGTATGCGTGTTTTTCAAAGGCAAATGTAGGTCACCTAGAAATGTATGTTTTAGACTGTATAAGGAGACAATTAAAATGAAATAAATAAAGAAGTGTGATTTATAGAACAAATAAATGAAAGAAAATGGAATCATAAAATTCCCAGTTAAAATGAAAGTATAAAATAGCCATAGAAATGGTAAAGAACAGTCCAGCTGGCCACCTTAAAAATGAATAATGTCAATAAAATGTAATCAGAATGCTGAAAAATACATGTTCTGCATGAAACCCTCATGGCATGTAAAGACAGGCTAAAAGTGAAGATAAAGAGGATGTCCCAACCTTACTCCAATCCAAAGAAAGTACGGGTATCTATTCTAATTTCAGGAAAGCATAGAAAAGAAAATTATCAGTGATGAAAAAGGCATTGGTTAATGATAAAGGATAAAATATTCATGAAAATGAAATCATTCTAAATTCATGTATCACTAACCATAACATATTTTGACTATGAGACAAAAATGATAAAAATCCAAAAGAGAGAGAGAGACCATTGTATTGTTGTATTTGGAGAACACAATATCAGTCTTTTAGGTAACTGATACAGTCAGTAGGTAGAAATTCAGAAAGAATAGTGATATCCATTGATAGAGTTATCAGTCAGTTCAATCTAATTGACATTTATTGTCTAGTCCATCAACAACTGGAGAATGCACATTTTCCAAAAGTCAGGGAGAACTTTTGTCGCACTGGTCCAGGAGCCTCCAGAGAACCTTGACAAGTTTACCAGGGTGGAAATCTGTAAAGTGCATGTTCTGACCAAATAAAAATAAAGTAGAAGTCCATAACAAAATATAACAAAGAATCTTTAAATAACAAGCAATTAAATGAAAAACTCTCAAATTACCTATGAATCAAAGAATAGATCTCTGGAGAAATTTAATATAAGTGAATTAAGTATAACTGAAAACAGAATTTCTCAGAAGTAGTGGTGGTTTTTGGACAGAAATTTATAGCATTTAAAAAGCAATTGGAAAAGAATAAAATTCTAAAATGAGGAGTCACTGGGTTACAGAAATTTTGAGGCATGAAGATTACTGAAAATATTTAGGAGGTTGAATAAATTCTACAACATCCTATAAAATACAAAAAATCTAACTACACTATAAATATATGACAAGGACATATGGGAAAGGGATGGAAAGTGTTCTGATTGCAACTTGATATGGTGAGGGCTGAGAGAGTTCTACAGAGCACTGCCCTGGTGTGCATAACTTTGGATCTGGCCCAAAGGCCATCAATTCTTGTACTACTTTAAATGCATTCTGGAGTTTTTTTTAAAAATGAAATCAGTAGGAGACAAAGGAAATCCAGGTTTCTCACAGTTGGAGTGAGAGTCTGTGGTAAGCAAGGAGTGGAAGTAGCTAGTGTGTGATAACTCAGCATGAACTCAGTCTAGCATGGCATCACTCGATCTTATTTATATAGAAAGTAGCATATAGAAATGGTGAATGTAGGCAAAAGTTATTCTAGAATATGTTTATCATAAAAATACAAATATATTTCTGTACTCTTGGAGCTGAGAAGGGCCATGAGGAAGACTATCACGTAGTAACTGGCAAACATCATTCCTAGACATTTATTTCTAACATTGTTATCAAAAATAAAATGTAAATGTTCCTTCGAAAAATAACTGATTCTAGGATAAAGACTGAAAATATAAACAATACCCAGAGCTCTCATACTGACAAAAGTAATACTCAACAATAAATGCATTACAAAATTAGAGGTGTGCAAAGATGATTAGGGAGTCAAAGAGTGTTCTCGGCAGCCATGCAATGAAACAGAAAAGCCCCTATGCTTGCAACTAAAGCATAACATACATACCCATACCTCGAAACAGACAGGAATAAACAACCAACCAGGTTAATCAATGGAGTGGCCATAAATACATTCCTCAAATGTTAGAGAATTCCACATACTGCAGGTGCTCAGCCATACAAACCAGAAAGCATAACACTGAGTAATCACAGGAGACAAGCTTGATGAAAACGGTCACATCTAGATGTAGATGTAATGCTAAATTCTGATTGTCAGTTTAGGATCTAGAATGACCTAGGAGACAAACCTCCGTGCATGCCTCTGGAGAACCTGAAAGAATCACTTCAACTGTGGCAAGCACCATTTCATGGATTGGGATCCTGAACTAAAAATATAGGAGAGAGAGTGAAGTGGGAACGAATACTCACCCCTCATGTTTGACTACAATTGCATTGACGAGTTGTATCTCCCAACCAGAGCCAAAACAACTGTTTCCTCACTTAGGTCCTTGTCCCAGGCATTCAAGCACAGCAATGAGAAAAGTCACTAAAACCTGATGTGTAGGTCAGCGGTGACAAATATTGTTGATGTAGACATCCTTGACACAATGCAACGAAAATGGTACTTTATTTCTGCTATTTTCAAAAATTCA
The DNA here is from genome assembly GCA_001685075.1 of Bramus lutescens. NCBI lineage: Eukaryota > Metazoa > Chordata > Mammalia > Rodentia > Cricetidae > Bramus > Bramus lutescens. The sequence goes on along the minus strand of LOEQ01002967.1, from coordinate 47,219 downwards.
CAGAACTAGTCTAATCATGATGAAAATATAAAGTGCACAAGAAAAACAAGTCAAAAGTTCAGGGTTCTACAACAAATAGGAAAATATGATGCTGCCAAGGCAAAAACTGCACTGAAAAAGAATATGCAAAGAAGAGTGCTCAAGAGTATGTTTCAGTAAGGAAGGGAGATCTAAGCAGGTGCACTTAACTAAAGGGGTGGGAGGTTTTGAGCACTGGCATGAGCTAATGGAAAGTACTAGAAGGCACTGGGAGGAGGGTGACAGAAGAGATGCATCCTGTACAGTGGGGCAGGTTTGCTAATGTTTTTCTCCATTATCAGACCTTCTGTGTTGACTCACAGTGAAGGCAAGGTCCTGCCACTCCTTTCCTGAGAGATCAGAGGATAAGGCTGCTGTCTCTTTCTGTGCTTAGATGGTTCTCTGTCCTTGAAAAGATATTCCTGAGTTTTAAACCTGTCTGGAGACTGAAAGATCATTTATAAGCATTTTAAAAGGGCAAGGGAATGATTTAGAATGTCAACTTTTTAAAGTAAATTTTCTATGAAAATGGAAATCAAAATGTTGTCTAAAGTGTAGGTAGGCTGTGGGAACGGAAACCCATCTACATGAAATCAAAGCCAAGAGGAGCTTGAAGATATAAGGCCTCTAAATTAAATGCAGTTCCCTGAGTCAAATAAGGACAAACTCTAACAATAATGCATCAACATTTGGTTCACTAATTATAACAAATGTACTATAGAAACCCAAGATATTAACAGAAGTGGCTGTGAGATTTATGGGGACTCTTTCTATTTTTTAGTAACTCCAAAACAATTTTAATAGGAAAAGTTTACTAAAAATAATAACTCTACCCTGCTCTGAGCCTTTGGAACTAATTTTCTTCTTGTTTAAAGAACACATTTATTTTATGACTGCAGTAACTGCTATAGACATAGAAATAATAATTGTGGTTGTCTGTCATGTGACAGGCATTGGGATCATTCTCTTCTCATAAGGAGAGGCTCTGAAGGAAAATTGATACTCAGAGAAGGAAGATTCCATGTGAGGTCTCTGAGGCTTTCTTTAAAGTCCCCATCAAGAATATAATGACATTAAACTGCATCCTAGGAAGAGTCTAGGTAAATGCGAGAGGTGTTGGAGTGGAATATTAGCCGATCAGAATTAGTAATACATTGCTTCCGTCTTCATCTTCCTTAAGCAAAGGCACCCAGGGAGCCACCTGAAGGCTGACACACACTCTACAGTGTTCTAGTAACTTTCAGAATCAGGGAAGGTGGAGAACAAGATCAGGAACTACAAAGGAGACTGAGGGGAGAAACTAGACAGATGCAGATACATCCTGTGGTAGCAGCATTGCACATTTCAGGAGAAGCGCTATGAAAAGCAGGGCTTGCCATGATAACCAACTCTACATAGTGATGAACTAAAAGATATTTAGAGGAAATATCTTCTCGCCTAGTGAGTTCAACTTGGCAAGCTTGCCTCTGAGCTTCAGACCCAGCAATTCACTAACCACCAGATAGATTGATACATCAACTAAATTGTCCACAGCAGTTTTTCCTTATTTTTTAAATGTTCTTAGGAAATGCTAAACATATGAAATGTATTCTTGATATTTAAAATAATTTTAATTTTATGTGTATATGGATGAAGCATTTACGTGTGTGTCCATGCATGTGGTAACCCACACATGTATTTGTTAAGGGCAGAGATTATGATTATGACGTCTTCCTCAATCATTTATATACTGCAGTTTTGGAGACTGCCTCTTACTGAATCTGGAGCTCCCTGTTTTGACGACATTTTATGCTCAGTGAGCCCTTAGACTCCCTGTGTCCACCTCACAGGACTGGGTTTACAGACACATTGCCAGGCCTTTCATGTAGATGCTGAGATCTGAATTCAGACCCTCATGATTGTGCTGCAAGTGTTTCCCACACTGTGCTGTCTCCCCAAACCTGCACCATATTTTTTTTATTTTTTAAAACAATCTTGTTTTACATACCAACCCCTGTTCCCTCTCCCTCCCCACCTTCCACTCCCCCACACACACTTTACGCCACCCTATCCCACATCCACTCCTCAGAGAGGGTGAGTCCTCCCATGGGGAGTCAGCAATGTCTGTCATATCACTTGAGGCAGAACCAAGGCCCTCTCCCTGTATCTAGGTTGAGCAAAGTATCCCTCCATAGGGAATGGGCTGAAAAAAAAAAGTTCATGCACTAGGGATAATATTGGTTCCACTGCCAGAGGTTCACAAAGTGCTTGAGCCACACAACTGTCATCCACATTCATGGGCGTAGTTCTGTCATGTGCACATTCACCAGTTGTCCCACTTGCTCAGATCAGAACCTAGATTCAGTAACTGATGGAAGCTGACGTATTTGATATCCTGAAGAAAAAAGGTTGAGTAATATAAAGGCAAAATTTTAGGAAATTTAATTTTATTAGAATGTTGTCATATGATTTGATACAATAAATAGTGGCTAAAATACATAGATAAAATATAATTTTGTGAAGGGTTTAATATTTTAGTGGCTCTCCCAAATAATACTAGTACTCTCTGGTCATAATTTGATTATAGCACTTACACCAACAGACTTTGTGAATTTCTGTGGGCTTTTTTGCTTAGCATTAATATATTGGCCATACTCTGAATAGACTATTAATTTTAAAAAGTGGGGCTGCTCACAAAATAATATCTATACAAAGTAAAAGTCAAGATACATCTTGTTAGTACCAACTGATTTTTAAATTAGAGCAGTAAGTCAATTGTTTACGTCTACTATTTTTTGTTATCTCCTTAACTCAATTCTGTTGGTTTATATTTGTGTATTCATATGCCTGTATATGTCCGTACCTGGGAGGAAGCTACGCAATATGCACACGTGAACCTGCATATGTGTCTAAGTGCATACAGAGACCATAAAAGAGTCTTGGGTGTTGTGCCTTAGGCTTCATCTGTCTTATTTATTATTTTTCAGTTAAAGATCTCTCACTGCTCTGGAAGGTATCAGGCAGGCTAGGCTGGCTGGCGACTGAGGCCAAGAACTTGTCTGTCTCTCCCTTACCTGTGCTAGGATTATAAGCCTGCAGCATCACACTTACTTTTTCACGTGGGTTCTGGGAATCAAGCTCTTGTCCCCCTGCTTTCAAGGAAATTGCTCTACGGAATGAGCCATCTCCCCATGCCTAATTCTGTTCCTTTTGTCTATGTACTTTTGTTCCTTGAGACATTTCTGTAAGTATAGTACCAAGTAAAAATAGTTTACAAATTCTTTGAATATATAAATTGTACTTGATTTATATTCTACCTCCAATTCATATTCTTACAAATACTTAAAAGATCTCCTAAAGCATAGAAATTGTGTAGAAGCCAACCTCAGAAGACAGTTTCTTGACTATTGAATATCACAGGAGTAAGATAGCCTGGACCTAAGTGAAAATTGTTTTCTCAGAATAAGTAGTCATTTCCAGTTTTCTTCTCCACTCATGAATAGCAGAAAATAGACATAAATAGAGTTGGACCACAGGACAAAGAAGAGCCCTACCCCATTGATGTAG
>LOEQ01002967.1:29509-43555 GCA_001685075.1 Bramus lutescens | reverse complement strand
TATAAGCTAGCCGTGCGGGAGCCAGGTGGGACGAAAAGCAGGCCCATGCTCCCCCTATCACTACACCCCATGTTTTGTCCTTCAGCACAAAGTAAGGGAATAGTATGCATAAAAGACCTGAATTCTTAGGTGAGCATGGTGAATGCGATTACCAAATACAAAGCACTTGCTTTTCTTATTGATCCCTGACAAAAAAATGATATTCTCCTCAGAGCTCCCACTGCAGGAAGGTAAGATGACTACATAGGAGTCTGTCCCAAGAGGACTAATAGAAAAAAGAAATTTCATGGTTGGAACAAAGTAACATTTAGCAGAATGCTTTCTAGACCCATTCATTGTGAGCCATGGGAAGTGCACAGACCTAAGCTAAGGAGAGGAAGAAAGAGGAAAGGGAAGGGTAGGTGAAGAGAAGAAGAGAAAAAGATGGCAGGGGAAGGAAAGAAAAGGAGAGAGAAGAAGAGGGGAAGGGAGCAGGATAAAGAGGCAGGTGTATCAACACAGACACTAAGGGCCTCTGTGGATCATATGCCCCATGGTCCACCAACAGCCTTGCACACCAGGATGCCTGGGGACCCAGGGTTACTTTGAATGAGAAACAAAAGAGAAATGAAGTCTAAATTTCTGACTTACACTCAAAATTACTAAGATAAAGCTTGAAGTCTTTGCATTTCCTCAGAAGACCGTACTTGGAGGGTGTAACTGATGTGAGAAGTCTCAGAAGAATTGAGCTGAGTCACAGAGAAACGAAATTTTCATAATTTGCACAGGTTGATATGCTATGAAAACTGTAACAAAGTGCTTATATAATACCTGCTCTAATTTGGTTAATGAAAGATCTTAATTTTAACTATTTCAAGGTTATTTCTCCATATATAGAGTTTCATTTGTTGCTCCCAACAATATGGCAAGAGAATTGTGGTAGAATTACTAATCTGTACTCCAGAGAGTAATATCGGGACAATGGGAGATTTCCTGAAGGTCAGTCTCTTAATGAGTGAAGAGACACAAACCTAGAACTTTGATCTTTGTCACACTCTGCTACTTTACAAAAATGTCACCTGCATTTGAAATCTTTAAAAGAAATCACTCTGTTAAATTGCAAAAATAAATTGAGACATATGTCATCCCTGGAGGTAAATTATCTTCTGACCAGCTCCAAGGGGACATGTTCTGCACAGCTGCTCTGGGAAAACCTGGGCCTGATTAATCACTGCCCAACCAGGTATTTAGACCAACTTGTTCATGGACAGGCCCAAGAGCAGATGCAATAGTTCTCTCCTGAGGGTTTCCAAGGACAAAGGAGTATTCAGAGGAATTAATCAACAAATCCACAATGAATTATTCATTTTCAAAATACCCTGTGCATGCATTATTGAAAATTAACAAAAGATATATTAGAATAATATTAGATGTTTTATCTCTACAAATTCCTTCTAAAAACTCCAGGTTTAAGTAGGAGTGGAGTGTTGAAATTGTCTACTAATGTTATGATTCTGAAACTGGGCTATTTCTCTAGCTGTAGGTCAGCAAATTTACACACAGAGATTCCAGTGAGAAATGAAATTCTATCAAGGTACAGTCTGCTCTGTTGCACCAACGAATAACTTCCTTTCTTACCAAGTAATTTAAAATAATAATAATAAGAGAATAGTAGTAGTAATAATGAATTCTATGTATTTTAGGGAGACTATGTGTAGATGAGTGCAGGTGCCTGAAGATACCAAAGGAGGGCATCAGATCCCCTGATGCTCAATTTACAGACAGTTGGGAACTACATAATAAAGGTGCTGGCAACTGAGCTCAACCAATGAACCCTCACTCTCATCTCCCTAAGAGACTTTTTAAAGATGATTGATCTTCTAAAGAAACAGTTCAACCATCAAGAAGCAAATTCTAAGTAATCTTAAAAACCCATTCACATGACACTGATTAAAGTTTCCAGTTGTGCCAAAGTAACTTGAACCCCTGGTATTTTCAAGAGAGTTTAGTAGTTCCAGGAAGGATAGAAGCCACAGAATCCAAGAAGCCTCACTGTGCCAGGATAACAGCAGCCTCCAAACAGCTTTCTCTTCCCTGGATGTCTTTAAAGGTGTCGCTCCTTTTTGGTTCAAGAACTCACCTGAGTCTATGTTTCCTATGTAGGCCATGCTCTCACATCCTCTCCTTGCAAGTTTTATGTAAGTTAACATGTCCTTCATATTGTAGTCAATTATTTAAGATTTGGAGACTTTATGCACATGCTCTGGCTTACCCAGCATTAATTTTCTAATTAGACTCACAGAAAACTATTATGATTTTCTTATTTCTCACATCTGAGAAGAGACTCATTGACATCCCCTTGATGAATACACCATTAAAAAATGCTACTAAGAGCTCTGAATCCTAGAAGAGCACATTTGGTACATGAAGGATAAAGAGGATGATAACAAAAACTAACACAAAAAGCACTGGCAGCAGCAATAACCATAAACTTACTTTGTTATTAATAACTGATCAAAGCTTACTAATAATATACCCTTGGAGAAAGAAATTAGGAAAAATGTTGCATTTAGAGTAATTTAAAACTAGGAATATACCTGACCAATGAAGTGAAAGATCACTATAACAGAAATGCCAAGATGTTGAAAAAGCAAAATAATGAATTTCATGAGCTGAGATGATGTAAAGACCATCCATGTTTCTGGATGGGCAGAATTAATAAGGTGAAAATGGTTATACTACCAAAATTAATCTGTACCATGAATGCAATACCAACCAAAATTCTGTAGCCATATTTTAAAACGTAAAAAGTCTGCTCAAGAATTCATAATGATCCTCAAAATATTATCAGTAGCCAAAGCAATTCTGCAAAATAAATACACTGCTGGAAGTACTATAATATCTAACACCAAAATATTCCACAATGCTATAGTGATAAAGACAGACTGGTAGTGACATACCATAGACAGAAAGATCAGCAGAATGAATAGAAAAGATCAAGAAATAAAGCAGCAAAGTTGTGCTTACTTAGAGTTTGACAAAGGAGGCAAAAACATATATTGGAAAAAAGCCTATTTAACAAATGGTGCTGGAAAACTGGATATCTACCTGCAGAAGAATCAAATTAGATTTATTTCTTTCACTTTGTACAAAGATCAATTCAAATTGGATCAAACCCTTAATTTAAAACATCAGATGATGAAACTTAAAAAAAAAAAGCCATAAAGAATTGTCTTCAAAACACTGGGGTAGGCAAGACCTTTCTGAACAGAATACCATAGCACAGAAAGGAGCCCCAAATATCAAAAGATGAGACTAAAAAAAGTAAAAAATTCTGCATAGTCAGGGAAACTATAGTCAGAGTAAACAGACAACCCATATAATTAGAGAAAATCTTTATCAGCTGAATTTCAAACAAGAAGATAATACCCAGGATTTATGAAAAATTGCTGCAATAAAATACCAAAGAAATAAAATGTAAGTTTAGTTAATAAACGCACTAAGAAATATAATGGCCTATTCTAAATAAACCAAATTGCCAATAACTATTCTTAAACAGGGTTTAATATTCCTAGCTAACAGGGAAATACACATTAAAACTAATTAGAGATATACCTTCACCCCAGACAATCTTGTCCAGCAGGCTGTGTAGCCATTTCCTGAATTTTTGACCCATGTCATCAATGCTTTTGAAAAGTGCATCCCATCTGGCCATACCAAGGATATCATTATTAAATAGCTAACCTTGGAGGGGCTCAACACTGTCACCCATAATTCCATCGCATTTGTTAGAAATGAGGATATTCATAAGTGTGTCTTAGCTGCCTGTGATATTAACACACAGAATAGGCCCATTACTGCCCTGATTGGCTTTCCATCAATGCCTTGGTTAATGCCAAACTTGACAACAATGATAATTTTTTACTGCCAGACCATACTTGCTGGAGATATGTACAGTCTGGTCACTTACACAGTGATTGTCCCAGGGCTCATCCAAAGACCAAAGGTCCTAAATACCAAAAGGGCTGCCATTGGGCAGGAGACTGTAGAAGCTGCCAACGATAGCCTTTAAACTCCAAATGGAGCAACTTTCAGTCCAGCAAGTAAGAGGGAACACTGACCCAGCAAACCCAAAAGTCTTTTGAACCCTACCCATTTTTCCTCACTCTCTCATGATGAGGGACAATAAATCATTTGAGGACTCTGTCCAAATAACACCAAAAACAAAGTTTACTTTCAACGGCACTCCTGTCTGTGTCAGGCCCCCTTTCTTCCTTTTACTAATGCTAGTACAGCAGATTTGAACTCCACAACAAGCCTCTGCATGCTAGGTGCCTGCTGATATCCTGAAGATGCCTTTCGTGCAGTCCTGATACATATTCCCACATTCTTATAGGTGCCTGCCACCAATGTTACCCATTAACACAAGGTAGAGCTTATGAGTCCTACTAGAATAAAGAGAGACTTTGGAATGACTGCAGCAATCAGCGCAGCTATCTTGCTTGCAGTAGCTGGAGGAGCAGTCACTATGGCCTTTCTTGTTCAAACAGGAGCCACAGTCAATGCCTTAAACATAGTCATAGAACAATAAGCTGTAGCCCTCAGCACAGAACAGTTAATTAATACTCACTTTCATACAACCGTTATGAATTTACAACAAATTAATAAATTGATTTATTAATTTTAAATCTAATTAAATTAGATGGGGAATACAAACCTTACACTATTTGGTTAAGGGCCAATTGTGATCCTCAATTTCAGTCCCTTTGCTTAACTCCATATCAAGTTTCTAACATGTTCTTGGCTGGATGACAACTGATAGCTTACTGGAACCATGGAATCAAAAGTTTGTTAATCTAAAACAACTTAACTCAACACAGATCCATTCATTGGACCTATCTACTACATTCTTTGACCAAGTATGGAATCATATAAAATCCCTGATAGGCCATTCTAAATTTGTTGCATGGTGCCTTATGGGAGGGTTGGTAGTAGCTCTAATATTTCTGCTCAAGTGTCTCCTACAGCTAAGATCCTGACGACAGCAGGTAAACAAGGCAACACTCTAGGTGTTGATGGCTATGAAGTATGCTGAACCAAAACCCCCAAGGAAGGTGGTCCATGCTTGGGCAGTACAAATACAGGAGATCATGTAAAGCCCTGATTCTCCTAAAAAGTCTCACCTTGCTTCTGACTTCTTGGGACCTTTCAGAGACTCAACCCTTAAAGAATTGGTAGTCAAAGATGGTTAAGAGTGAGTCCAGCAGACCAACTTAAGGCAGGCACAGCCCAAAATGCTGGGAAGAGGGCTCTCTGAGGTGGGGTTTTAAAAATCCATAACTCCCACTATATCACCCAAAGAAAAAGAAAGAAAGAAAGAAAGACAGACAGAAAGAAGGGAGGGAGGGAGGGAGGGAGGGAGGAAGGAAGGAAGGAAGGAAGGAANAAAGAAAGAAAGAAAGAAAGAAAGAAAGAAAGAAAGAAAGAAAGAAAGAAAGAAAGAAGGGGAGAAAGGGTGAGATGAGATGAGGCAGGGCAGATAAAAAGCAAACTCACAAAGAATAAGCAAAACTGGCCAAAATAACCTGTCCCAGCGGACCAAAAGCAACTAGTGACGTGCACTCCTAGCCAATCATAATATGTCAACTCCAATCGCATTGGAATCTTCCAGAGTCTGTCGTTGCCTCCATGTCTCCTTACCCTCTGCCCACCAGGGATCCTAGGCTTGCACAACAGGTAGCAACTTGGTACCTTTTCCCAATGAGCCATTCTCACCTTGCTTCTTTTGTATCTGGCTGGTGACTGCATCTCTGCCTTTCCTCTTCCCAGAATTCTCCTAGTCTGCTTGCCCCACCTATACTTCCTGCCTGGCTACAGGCTAATCAGCGTTTTATTAAACCAATATGAATGACAAATCTTTACAGCATACAGAGAGCATTATCCCACATCGTCTAGGAAATCCAGGACCAAATGGCATGGAAGTACATAAGACTGATATAGGGTTTGCTCCAGGTCATAAACTAAGGTAACCAAAAGGGCTAAACTGGAATTACATGCATTATGTGCATTAGGAACCTAACTAGAACTCCAAAGTCTGCAGTCTGGGGATACGATCATTTAGCAGTATCCTCCAAGAACCCAGGATCTTCCTTTAACCTATTGCTTTGTCATCCTTGGGATCCCTTGTAAGCCCCTTTAGTTGTTAACAGCATTCTCTCCCAATGCCTGATCATCATTCCAAATCAGAAAACTATTAGGAAGAATTAAACCAAGAGAACCCAACAGATGCCCACCTTTGTCCTCGAAAGCTGTATCTGGGACAAGTTATCACATTTCAGAATTTTTCCTGAAGGATTAGATCTAACGTTTGAAGAAAATAAAGGGTGAAGGATGAGCCCAAGCTTGGGGTCTGGACTACAACAGCCCTGGTAAGCAGTGTATCAAATACAATGCATGACCCTGCATTATTCTCGAACGCTACCCCTACAGAAATTTCCTGTTCTCTTTATTAAGGTTCTTTAGGCACCAGCTGCTTGTGTTGAACAAGTGAACAGTTCCCCCAGTATTGTTCTTTTTATACATTCTAATTGAATAAAGTCTAAGGAAAGTTGAATTCTTAAATCTGTAAAAGAACAAGTGTGTGAGAAATTGCCATTAATTCTTTTTCTACTTTCCAGAATCCTAACTTACCTGTTAACTTAAGATTCTCTCAATGAATAGCACCTAAAAGCACTTCTACAAAAATCAGTAAAACATAAAATGCTCAATGCCTGTCAGAGACACCATCAATATGTGAATATATTACCATTCAATGAAGTTTCAACTGCCAGTGATGGAGATGAGCAAGATATATGATCAACGTCATCTTAGTCTTTAAGAGGTACCTGTTCGTTCCGTCATGAAAAATTCCTTCTTTCATGTGATGGAGTTTACCCTGTAAATTAAATCTCTCAAGTAATGGAAGAAATAACCCATGACACATGTGAGGGAAATTAAATTAGAGTCTCTAATAGCAGGTCAGCCCAGTCTGAACAGAGGTAATGGAAGTGACCACATGAATGATAAGCAGGTCTTCTCCAGGCTGTGACAAGAACCTGCCAGGTAGGGTGACAAGCTTTCATCTAGTGGGTGAACGATTCTCAGTCCAGACACTAGCATGTTTATAATGCTGTTCAACCCCCATCTCCACCAGTCTTTGTCAGCCTTGTGGAGGAGAATGTTCTAATTCCCCTGCAAAGACCATTAGGAAGAGGTAAAAACGAAGCTGGCTGTTTTGAGGGCAAATCAATTTCTCATTGTCTAGAAATCTTTCCGGTCACGGCAGACAACCTTTAGAGACAATAAGAATCAAAGAACTATACTTAAATATCTTATTTTCTAAAGTGCTTAAAGGAAACAAAAGCAAAATTGTGCTACAGTTCAATGGTCAAGGTAGCTAAAACAAAATGAGTTATTTTAACCTTGTTGTTCAGGCCAAGAGAACACACAATTGCCAATGACCAGATAACCTGCAAAGGGAGAAAGTTTTTGTGATGTCTTCCTCTTTGGGGCCTCAGCTCTGATATAACTCCTGACATCCATGAAGAATAATTGAACTTAGGATATAAACATAATAAGCAAGTCAATAACACTGCAGATAAACACAGGGATAAGAACAGGAGAGGCTATGGAACAGTATCATCAGAAAATCACTGATGTCCAATGTATGTAACATAATCTACTCTATTAAAATATTTTTTCTATAGTCGCAGGTTATCAATGGTAGGGGCATAGTAACTGCTACCTTTTAAATAGGGGAATGTCTGAATTGCCTAAAATACTGTTACAGGTATCGCTTAAAATGTGCGATAATATTTTTCTATATCAGAGATGATAGTATTGTACTTATTGCATGAAACATTCACTAAATTTAATGTCCGTACAGCCAGTGCTCATCACTCTATTACTTTGGATAGTAAATACACTCCTTTGATTATAATAGTTACTATTTTTAAATACTGTCCTTAAAAATAGAAAGCTAACAGTTTGGGATTTTTGTCAGTTGGTAGAGTGTCTAGTATGCATGGACCCCTAATCCAATAATCCCAACAGTAGAGAGACAGGAAGATTAAGAAGTTCACAGTCATCCTCGAATAAATGGCAAGCTTTACAATGCCAGCCTGGGAAACGGGAGATACCCGGACTCAGAAAAACAACAATTGAATAAGGAAGTAGAAAAGCAGCATGGGAAAAAAGGTCATTTGTCATCAATTTATTATATACTACTAAAACAAAGTTTATTTGTTACTATGAAAGAAAAATAAAATTGTATTTATTTTTATTTTTGATACCTCAGTCTTTGCATAGTTAGCTAAGAAAGGCATAAACTTGAAATTCTGGTACCATGTTTCTAAGGTATGTGGAGTCAAGTCAAAACCTGAAGCTTTTGAGGGGGAAAGAATGAAAATTAATTAAAAAGATAAAACTGTGTTTAATAGAAGGGAAGTCTCACATAATAGCATTTTGGAAAACATGGCTATAAACCCTTCTAATTCAGAGAGCCAGGCCACATGAGCTCCAGGTACAACGAATAAGTGTCTAAATCATACATTAGGCAATGAGTTCTGCTCTTAGTCACTTACTAATTCGCCCATGTTACAGGGTCTTGATATTTGCTTCTCTGAGTTTGCTTTTAATCAACAAAAAGAAACTATTTCTAAAAACAATCCTCTGAATTCACTTAGACTTTTGCATAGGTCACATTGGGTAAACTGGGAAAAAAGTGTTAATTTTATAGCTGGTGCCATTATTAGCAATAAGCAAACCAGAGTTGCAAGTGATAGCAATATGAAATATATATTATGAAATATATATTATGAAATATAAATGGGCTTGTACTTTGTCCCAAACATGCACACAGTCATGAAAAGATGCCCAAATCCCAGCCAGCTAGTTCTTATGCTTTAACCAAACAATGGAAGAAAGGGGTTCCAGTTTAGATAAGGATAACAGTATTTCTTTGAATTATTCATTTTCAATTACTCTTCTATTTTATCAAAATAAAAAATTGAGAATGGAGATCTTACATAGTATGGTTTTCTTAGAATAGCATGTCTTGCCTTTCATGTGTGAAAAAAAATTTTGTAAGTCTGAAGTATATGGCCAAACCAAGTTAGGAATACTAAAATAATGCAAAACTGCAGAAGATAAGGTCTTCATTCTATTCTTATGTTTTCTTTGTCTATTTACCCTCCCCTCCTTAGACAAAACAAGACTGACTATACTTAACTACATTAATTTTTTAATTTAAAATTTAAACCTTTGAATTAAAAAAATTACTTATTATTTGATATTTGTCTTTCTTTCTTAATAGCTACTCAATTTAGCAGTAGAAAAACACTGGATAGAAAAGATGCTATTCAGTCTTAATTTTAAGCTTTACTTTAGTGTATCCTTAGTCTCAGGCCTAACTTTACTTTTTCTTATAAACCAATGTCAACGCTGTTCTCAGACTGCTTTCAACATAAAAGAAACAAACGTACTCACTATTACAATATAATTGTATTTTTGGTAATTTTCATCTCTAATTTTTTAATTAAAATATTTTTACATGTGTAAAATATTATAAGCAAAAATAGTGCAAAATAATGTTGTTTTATCACTAATTTAGAAGAGGGATTACACTATTTTCTGATACTATTTCACCTTAAATTTTTGCTGATAATTTGAGGTCAAATGCTTGTAAATTAAATTACTAATAAATGTAGAATATGCCAATTCTAGTAAAAGTACAAAATTAATAATATGATGTTAAAGATCAATGCCTAAAAATTTCAATTAGCCTTTTATATAATACATCACCTATGTATTTTGTCAAAAAAACTACAATCTATTGTTAGACTAAGATAGGTAAATCATTTGATCTTTCTTTCATATGAATTAGGCTTTATTAAAAAGACTAGCTGACAGATTTGACAGCAAAACATCATGGGGTCCAGACAGGCTGTATTAGTGAGAAGTTAAGTAAGAGCAGCAATAAGGAATAGACAAGGTAGTATTCTGTTCAGATGGCTGTTGCTGTACAGTAACGGGAGTCCAAACAAAAAATACAGTGCAAGATTTTCAATTTATTCCCACAAGTGTAAATTTAGTAAAATGATTATTTTGAGCAGACATAATTTATGGGCAATCAATTTGTAATCTGAACTATTTTCCACTTGCACTAAACTCAAGCATTTTAAACTACTTTATTCTTGTCTGCTGACCCTTGTTGACACATATATTGGCTGCTCAAACAGATTTCTACACATCTTATCTTATCTTCCATTAGACAAAGACGAATTATTAATATGAACAATGTATGATTATATAGCACTTTTATTAATTTTGTTAATTGGCAAATTACTTGTATTCCTTGAGAAATAGGACTGATTTCATGAATACAAATATCTAAATAAATCTCTGTTGACTATTTCTTAGTTATCCCCAAAGAGGTAAAGTTTAATCACATCCTTTAAGAATTTTTAAATAATTGAACCCAATTAAATATTAGTATTTGCTTATTTTTTCCAGACACAAAACTGACACCATTACATAAGTTTTTGTTTACTTTTTAGCAATTTTGATTTTGAAACATAATTGTCAATTCATAAGAAATCATGTAACCCACAAGGCCTTACAATTATGTGTAAAATCTTGTAAAAAAAGAACTTCTTGCCACATAAAGCAGTCAGTCTAACTTTATGACCATTCTTTTTGCTTGTTATTATTTGAATTTTTTTCTCTGATGCAGTCAGTATCCTCCTGAGAACCAAACCCAATATGATATATTTACACTCTTGGGCCTCAATTGCAAATCACAATTTAAGGAGAGAGATGAACAGAGAGAGAAGAGGGCAGGAATGGACACCTAGAGGAACAAAGAATGATTGTTGTGTAATACTTACTATCTCACATGATTATCACAAGCCTCACAACCTAATGTTTACAAATTAGAAACCCTAGAAAATTAGTGGCATGACTCCATGTGACAGCCAGAGAACCACATGAGCCAAGTACATAAGTCTCAGACCCTAAACAGATGGCCAGAGTCAGAACCACAGTTGCCAGAGATCAAAAAGAAGAGAACCTAGTTCTAAGAAAAAAAAAAAAGGTGTTGCCTCCTTCACCTGCCTTTTTGTTCTTAATCCACTCATGACCTGAAACATGACTCTTAAACTAATGATTACAGTGCTAATATCTTCCACAAATACCCTGGTAGACACACCCAAAAGTGATGTCTTATCAGCTATTTGAGCATGCCAAAACCCATCCACTTTGGCACATGAAAAAAATAATTATTCAATATAATGATTTGATGTCACAGACAAGAAATTGAGTTTACATGACAGCCCTTCCTGTATTCCTCTGTGGACAACAAAGAGTTTCCATGTAGTAACTGTTATATACTAGCCCTTGTTCCAAGGATAGGGACAGGGGCAGTAGGGGACCTGGTTTCATGATGGTGACATACTCTTAGGCAAACAAAACACAAATGAGAAATAGAAAACTTAGCAATGCAATTAGTAGAGCATCATTGGCCATGTGGGTTGGGGTCAGCAAAGTCCTCTCCAAAGATACAGACACTGAGTCCTGCAGGGTCCAAGAATGAAAAGGTAAAAAGGAAGGAGAGTAGGAGGCAGGCATAGAAAGAGATGGGCAGAGAAGAAAGAAAATAATAGGAGAAAAGAAAAGCCGGCATGAAGAAGCTCTCATGAACAGTTTAGCCAGAGAAAAGCTAACATGTCTAGGATGGCTGGAAAGAAGAGGTTGTTGGGACATACAACTGAAACATGGGCTAATTCCAGCTTCCATGGGGCTGTGTCGGGCAGAGGTCGAGTTTGTGTTTCTTCTAAGTATAGGTGGTTAATTTGCATGACCTGACATCTGTTTCAAAGAGTCCCTCTGCTGATGCCTTAGCAGAAAATCCTTGAGGAGATAGAAACGCAACCAGAGATTGAGTATTACAAGGTGTAATGACAGGTTGGCAGACAAGGGGACAGAAGTAGATGGGGTTCATTTTGGCAAATAGAAAGCACTTTTCCTGCTAAATATCTGAATGAGGGAAGTGAGAGGCAATAGAAATATAGATTTCTCATAGACTTTTTTTTCTTGAGAAACTCATCACCACCTCCACTGTGATTTGGCAGCTTTTCATCATCATACCAAATGCCTGAAACAGCTACTTGCAATGAAAGTGGTTTATTTAGTTCACAGTTCAGCAAGTTTGAAGTCTAAACAACGTAGTACAAGCTCTGTGATGAGGGCTGCCTCTTGGCTTTGCCACCTCATAGCCTGACTCAGTGGCCAGGGTGAGTTTTAGGATAACTACAAGCGAACAGCACTGTACAGCCTCAGTTTGTTCCTTTTATATAAAAGTTCTCTCTCTCTGGAACTACCAAAGTTTGCCCAAGGACTTGGAGAAGCCCCAGCTCCCTCTGAGTCCATCCCCTCTCAGTAGAGTTTCTCTGTAGCCAAACCTTTTCTATATGAACCCTGGGTGGGTGGGCAGTTAAACCACAGACAAAATGTAGCAGTACGTAGCACCATTTACTAAAATGGAAAAATAGGGAGAAACAAGTTTGGGTTATGGAAAGCAAGTAAGAGTTATGCTTTGAAACCAATCAAGTCTATGGTGCCTTGTATACATCAAGGAAGAAGAGGGCATTAGATGATTCTGGAGTGGTCAACTCATGTTACAGTTAGGGTATTGATACTGGAAATAATCACCAGCATTATAAAGATAGTAAATAAATGGGCTAGAATGATGTTACCTAGAAACAATGTATAGTTAAATATCAAAGCAAGATGCAAGCAATGATCCATGGCCAAGTCCTGATGTAAACCTAGCCATGTAAGAGAAAGAACAAGTCAGGAGATTTGACAAAGAATGTGAAATAGAAACATCATAAATGGAAGCCAAGGGAAGAAGAGGTCCTAGGAGAAGGAAGTGCTCTGGTTTGCTGAATGCTACTGAGGTTCAGTGAGGTAGGTAAAGTCAGAGAAAATGATCATAGATGTTGGCAGCCAGTCATTCCCCCAAGAACACTAGAGGTGATAATCCGGATGCATTTCGGAAGAGAGGTGATTCAGCACAGAAAAGGGTCATACAGAACTCTTTCAAAAGCTTTGCTGTGAAGACAAAGAATAGGACCACGGTTGCAGGGATGGGGAGGGGTAGGTTTTGTCTTGTTGCTTTAGGTATTTGCCATTCTGACATTACTTGGTGATGGGTTGGCTAAACAATCTCCTCAACTTGACCAATTTCAGATTATTTGGCTCACTCTCATCTCTGAACTTTTCATACCCTTACATTTACTTCATACAAATAATTGTAATCATAAATCTTTTCATCTTTCTTGAGTTTTTTCTTTAAGATATCAGTCTTTTTAAGTGGATCTAAAAGAAATAGCCCAATACTGGGGAGAGAGTCCCAGCTGGATATCTCTTGTCATTAAGAGCTTGAGACAATGGAGCACACCAAGAAAGTGACTCCCGCTACATCAACATGATCAAAGCACATATGACTCACAGGTACTGAGGCAGCACACACAAGGACTGTACTGGTCTGTACCAGGTTCACTTCCTAAACATTATGGTTTTCAATTTAGTGGTTTTATCGGATTCCTATGTGTGAGTGAATGAGTCTCTGATTTTTGAGCCTTTTCTTGGGCTCTTTTTTTTCAGTTGTTTGTTTGTCCAATTTTGATGTTTATTTTTGTTTATTTTATTTTACTCTTATTTCTTCGAAGCCTATTTGTTTTCTAATGAGAGACAGAAATGGGGTAGATCCAGATGAAGGGGGAGGAGAGAAAGAACTGATCAGAGTAGAAGGAGTAGAAACTGGAATCAAGATATATTATGTGATAAAAATAATAAAATAACCATAAGAGCCTGTAGTTTTTATGTGATACCTCTGAAGGAAAAATTCAGTAATGCCCAATATGACACATAGTCAAGACAGGTTTAATTTTTTAAGAAAAAAAAATCACTAGTTTCTGTAGTAATGAGGGGAGCGGGCCCTGCTTTTCATCCGGCCCAGCTCCCGCA